>PVJX010006168.1:0-54063 GCA_004027295.1 Dolichotis patagonum
CACAAGTTGCATGCTGCCAGATCGCATGAGTAAGGTGAATTCAGGCATACCACATTTTCCACAGAAATGTCTATAAACTTGTAATAGTGGACTTATATTATTGTATTTACTGGTGATATAGCCAGCTTACCTTGTGTAAGTACATACATGGTAACTGCACAAAGACAAATCACTTAGCAATGCATTTCTTAGAATCTGTCTCCATGTTATCAAAAACATTTAAACATTTTTTACTTTTCTCTTAAATACATATTAGACTACTGATTTCTCATGATAGTAAAGGATAAATTCTGATACTGATAATGTAAATTGTGTCAGAAGATCAGAGTTGTTAAAAAAATAATTTTCCTCAATCTCTGGAGCAAAAGTTGAGTAGTATTAGTAGGAATAGTGATCACTTACTTTAGGGTTCCTTGATTGTATATATTATGTGGGTGGGATCAAAATAATACACTGAGAATTTAACTAAAAATATGTATGAGACATAGTGGTTTTTTTTCATTTTTGGCAATATTTCTGATTTTCTGACAACTCTTTGGATTATGATCCTTGGTACATTTTTATCAGAGATTTCAAATACTTCTAAAATGATAATTAGATAGAATAAAGATATTTAAATTATCACAAAGTTCCTATGCATTTTGGAGAGACTATAGTATAATTGTTCAAATGAATTACTTTCAAATATATTCCTCCCTGGACACTACATGGGAAGCTACCACCATATCACTAAATTTTAGCCATTTCAGACTTCAGCTCTTGAAAATTAAATGTATAGAAGAATATAGAAGAAATTTGCACTTTCTGTACCAAATGACTGACGTTACAGAAGAAAAACTTTATCTACAATAATACACTCTTTACATGTTTAGACTGAGCTGTCAGAAAGTTAACATTAATCTATGCTTTCACTTGACTTTAGGTAGCATCCCCTAAAGGTTTACGTGCTGACCAGTTGGTCCACAGGGTTGGTGGTCTTGGGAGGTGCTGTGAACCGTTCAGAGATGGGTCTACTGGGAAGTCTTTAGGTCACTGGGGATATGGCAAATACATTCCTTTGGGTTACTGCTTTTACATTTCATTTTTTACGTTTGACCTAATCTAAAGATATAAATGAGGTCTAGATGGTATTTAGCAAGTAGAAGATAAATAGTACACTGGATAAACGACAAAAGTTTGTGATTTCAAAATGGCTACTGTAAATGTTATTGTAAAATAGTCTAAGCCAATTTTGAAATGCTGCAGCTTGATACTAAGTATTATTATATAGATACAATAAATCAGTTTCTATAAACTATTTTAAAGAAAAATAATTTTAAATATTTTGCATTTATTCCCTATATTGCATCATTGCTGGAGTTGTGATATTTGTAAGAAGCTTACCTTATTCTTTGGATCCCTCTGTTAATATGAGGAGGACTTTCTATAGATACAATGCTTAACTTTACAGATTGACTTATGTCTCCTGGATACTTAGCACTGATTAATTTACAAGACAAAAAATAAATAATATTTTGTTAGTCTAAGCATTCAAACATGAAGTATTAATTTTATACAGATTTTAGAAAAGCTAAAAGATATATAAATATAAAGCATATGTAATACAATTTAAGAACTCCACATCTCCCCATTTTCCCTCAAAATGAACAGCTATTAACACTTTGGCGTAGGTATGTTTTAGAAATATAAAGCACGGTAAAGCTAAGATTTTCATTTACAGCCTTGAAAAGATTTGTTATTATTTGATTTCTTGATGATAATCTTATTCCTGAAGTAAGATAGAATCTCAGCATTATCTTAATTTGCATTTTGCTAATGACCTGATATGTTGAACATTTTTCATATGTTTAGAAGTCATTTGTAGTTCTTTCATGAAGTGTCTATTCATTTCACTTGCCCATTTTTTGATTGGGTCTAGGGATGGAAGGAGTAAATGCTTATTGAGTTCTTTATCTATTCTAGGTATTAGTCCTCTCTGGAGAATAACTGGAAAAAAATTTATATTCTCAGGTTGTCTCTTCAGTCTGTTGGTTGTCTCCTTAGCTGTGCTGAAACTTTTTATTTTGGTGTAATCCCATTTGTTGTTGATTCATGATACTTTTTCTTGTACAATAGCAGCTCTGTTCAGAAGTCCTTGACTTTGCCTATGTCTTGAAGAGTTTTCTCTATTTTATTTTACAACAGATTGTTTCTGTTGTATTTATATTTTTAATTTATTTTGATTTTAATATAGTATATGGTGAGAGATAAGGGTGTAGATTCATTTTTCTGACTGTTAAGGAAGAAGGTTTCCTTGTACCATTTCTTAAAGAGCCAGTATTCCCTCCATTATATGTTTTTGACTCCTTTGTCAAAGATCAGATACCTGAAGTTTTTTCTGGGTACTTTATTCTATTGTTTTATCCACCTGTATATTTTGATGTTTTGTTTTTTATTTTCATTTTCCAGTAACATGCTGTTTTTATCACTGTAGTTTTATAATATAGCTTGAAGTCTGGAATGGTGTTGCCCCCTGCCTTGTACTTGTTCCCCACAATTGCTTTTGCTGTTCTGGGTCTCTTTTGGTTCCGTATCCATTTTAGGATTGTTTTTCTTATTCTTTGAGGAATGCTGTTGGTATTTTGATTGTTTTTTGCATCAAATCTGTGTATCATTTTTGGAAATATGGCCATTTTGACAATTATTGATTTTGCCTATCCAGAAATAGAGGATATCTACCCATTTTCTGATACCTGCTGTGATCTATTTTTTGAGAGTATGTAGTTTTTATTGTTAAAGTCTTCTATTTCTTTGGTCAGAGCAAATCCTAAGTATTTTTTCATGGTGCTGTTATGAATGATATTGTTTTCCTATTCTTTCTCAATGACTTCATTATTGGTATAGAAGAATACTATTGATTTTTGTGTGTGTATTTTTATATCTTACTATACTATTGAATTTTGTTATTAGTTCTAGGAGTCTTTTGTGAAATTCTTTAGGTCTTCTAAGTACAGAATAAGGTCATCTGCAAATGGTGATAACTTGACTTCTTTCCCTACATATAACCCTTTAGTTTTTCTGTTGTCTGATTGTCCTGGCTAATGTTTTGAAAACTGTGTTAAGCATTAGTGGCAATAGTGGACATCCTGTCTTGCTCATAGTTTTATATAGAAAGCTTTCAGGTTTTCCCCCATTTAGTATGATGTTGGTTAATAGAGTTTTTGGCGCAATTGAGAGACAAAGAGACCAAAAGAGGCCTTTATTATGGCCACCAAAGAGCTGCAGAGAGAACAAGGAGTGAGCAGACTTTCATCAGCTTACATTTGGGAGGGGTTTGGGGCTGGACCAGGGGGTTCTGTTACTACTGGATTGGAGGTTCTTTGGCATGTGCAGCACCAGGAACAGGAAGTTTATTTTGGGCTGAAGGAAGAAAAAAAAGGAAGTCTCACAGGTTGTTTTTTGTTTGTTTGTTTGTTTGTTTGGCTCCTTTGCCATGTTGGACTGCTGCCATGATGGCTTGCAAATTTCACATGGGCTTGAACCTGTCAGATCATTGGTTTGTCATAAATGGCTTTTATTAGATTTAGATAAGGTCCTGCTCTACCTGTTTTCTTTGGATTTTTGTCACGGATGGATGTTGGATTTTCTGAAAGAAAGAATGTAGAAATTTTTCTACATTTATGGAGACCATCATGTGATTTTTGTCCTTGCTTTTGCTTATGTGATGTATTACATTTATTGATTTGTGTATGTTGAACCATCCTTTGTCTTATGAATGTTTACCTGAATGAACCTTTTTCCTAGGTCAGGAACTTACTGTATTCTATCTGCCAGTATCTTGTTGAAGAGTTTTGCTTCTATGCTCATTAAATGATTGACCTGTAGTTCTGTTTTTTGTTGGGACCTTTTCTGGTTTTGGAATTGACATAAAGTGAGCTTCTAGGAATGAATTTGGGAGTAATCCTTCCCTTTCTATTTTATTAAAGAGTTTAGGAGTATTGGTATTAGGTTTTCCCTAAAGTTTTTGTAGAATTTATAGAATTCAGCAGTGAATCCATCAGGCTTTCCTTAGTTTGTAGTTTTTGTTTGTTTGTTTTTTATTTTAGTTATTGCTTACATTTCCTTGCCTGGTACTGTATTTGATTATTTGGGGGTGTTGTGTCTTCTAGGTTCAAATGTGATCATTCAGATTTATCTAGGAATTTGTTTCTTCTGAATTCTTCAATCTATGGTAGTAAAGATTCTCAAAAGTAATCACTAATAACCTAGGTTTTGGTGTTGTCCATTGTGATTTCTTTTTTATCATGTTTAATTGCATTCTTTTGAGTATTTCCTTTCTTTTTTTTCTTTCAGTTTTTTTTTCTGGTAAGATTGGGTGAGAGCTGGTTTGTTTTGTTTGTTCTTTCAAAGAATCAGCTCTTCTGTACATTGACACTTTGTCTTTTCTAGTGTCACTTTGATTAATTTCTGCTGATCCTAGTAATTGCATTATTTTTAATAGCTTTGGATTTGGGTTGCCCTTGTTTTTCTAGGACCTTTACATGCATCATTAGACTATTTGGGTTCACTCTGTTTTTCTGATGTGGACATTGATAGCTATAAATTGACTTCTTAGGACTGCTTTTCTTGTGTCCATAAGTTCTAGTAGGTTGTATTGTACTGGCATAGGAACTAATTTCTTCTGTGCCTTATTGATTATTCAAGAGGGTATTGTTTAATATCCATTTGTTTGCATTATTTGTTTCTTTGCCATTAAATTCTAGTTTTATTTCACTATGACCTGATAATGTATGTGGCATAATTTTTATTCTATTGTATTTACTTAAGCATGCTTTATGGGCTAACATGTGGTCTTTTTTGGAGAAACTCCGGTGTGCTTTTGAGAAGAATGTGTATTCTGTTGTTGTTAGTTAGAACACTCTGGTTATCTATGAAGTTCATTTGTTCGAAGATTTGGTTCAACTCTAATATTTTGATATTGATCTTTTTGTCTAGTTGATGTCTTTTATGATAATGATGTATTGAAATCACCTGCTATAATTTTGTTGACATTTATGTGATCATTTATGTCCATTAGTGCTTATTCTGTGAATTTGTGTGAACCTGGGTTTGGTGCATATGTGTTTATAATTGTTAAACCTTCTTGTTGAGTCATTCCTTTACCAATATTTAATGACTTTCTTTGCCTCTTGTGATCAGTTTTGACTTAAAATGTCTTTTTTTAAAAAATAAAATAGCAATTCCTGCTAGTTTTGTGCTCCTGTTGCATAGAATGTTGTTTTCCATCCTTTGACTTTTAATTTGTGAATATATTTTTGGTCTGAATATGTTTCTTGTATACAAATACAGTTGGCTTTATTTCTTGATCCATTCTGCCAGTCTGTGTCTTTTGAATTGGATATTTGAAACCATTCATACTGAGGATTATTACTGAAAGCTATTGACTTACTCCTGTCATTGCATTTTTTTCTTCTACTTAACTGTTCACCCTACCTAATGTTTTCATTCTGTTGGAAATTTTGGCATTGTTGGTTTTGTGGTCTCTTTGTAGGATGTTTTTGGGAATTTTTCAGAGTCTTTTTTTGGTGTCATGAATTTTTTAAGATGCTCTTTGTCATGGAAAAACTTGATTTCTCTGTAAATTTTAAATCACAGTTTTGCAAGATTTATCAGCCTGGGTTGAAAGTTATTTTCTTTTAGGAATTGAAACACATCACTTAACGCTGTCCTGATTTTTAAGATTTGTGTTTTCTATAATTCTAATGACTTTATAAGTGAGTTGTTATTTCTTTGATAGGTTCTGTTCCTGTATCAGACTTTTAGAATTTTTGCTATGATGTGACCTGGAGAAATTCTTTTTTGATCTTATTTTGAGTTATATGTGACTCATTTATCTGAATATTTCCCTATATTTGTAAATTTTTCTGTTATTGTTTCTATAAAGGAATTTGTGTGCCATTTGTGCTGTCTTCTGATTTTTTTCACTAATTTCAGTTAATCTTAGATTAGTTCTTGTATCATCTAGCAGCTTTTGGATCAGTTTTTCATGTTTTCCTGTTGTTTTTATGGCATTTGAATACTTCATCTCTGATGCATCTTTATTTTTGACCCTTAAATCTATTACTACTTCCTATTGTAGCATTCCCTCTCATTTCCATTCCTGGTGGTTCAAAGTGTTTATCTTGTCTTGGATTTGTGTAACATTATTTTAGCTGGTTTCTCTATTATCTTATTTCTTCACATGAATTGCTGCCACAATAATTGTGCTAGAAGGTAGGTTTTTTTTTCCACACTTAAGGAACCTGTGTCTGGTTCCCATTTTTTACTATTTTGAAGTCAAATGTCTCAGTAAATTTTTGAAGATCTTGTATTATTTGTTCAATCCACTTATTCTTACAGTCTTATATTTACCCACATAAAATCGCATGCTATAGCACAGTATCCCTTTTTCCATAAACTCTCATTATTATTAGCCTATCCCAACACATCCATTGTTTTAAATCTTATATGTCTTAACAGAAATATTAGCCAAAACTTTTTGTACCTTTAAATGCCAGCTACTATCCTAAACACTATATGTGTGTGTGTGTGTGTGTGTATAATTGTATATGTGATGTGATTAATAGACATTATAAATGTTAAAAGTTTTAGAATTTAGCATGGTGAAAAACATGTTGCTGAACTAGGGATATAGCTCAGTGGCACAGTGCCTGCCTGGCAAGTGTAAGGTCCTGAATTCAATTACCAAAACCAAAAAAAAAAAAAAAAAAAAGGACACATGCCATTCATCCCCTTCAAAATAGTTCTTGCGTCTTTGAATATACTTATCCCATTGTTGTTGCTACTTTGTGATGCATTCTAGAAGTCCTCTTTCCTGTGGACTTTCCTGTGGAGGTGATGGCTACCTCAGTGTCCCGAGTTTAAAATTCTTTACATTTCATGGTCATTTTGACTTTAAGGAAGAGCCAGACAACATACAGTGCCAGATCCAGTGAATAAAGTGAATGAAGACACACCATAATGTTTTTAAGGAGCCGGCCTTTCCTCTGGAGGGCACTCAGCAGAAGCATTCACATTACTACTACTACTACTATTATTATTATTATTATTATTATTATTATTTTGTCACATATTGTAAAGACACTCATGAAAGAGGATTTCCAGAACTGCTTCATAAAATGGCACGAACAATGGGATTAGTGTGTTCAAAACAAGTGATAGTATTTTGAAACAGATTAATGGAATGTGTTTTACTGTAATGATTTTTAAAAAATTTAAACATTCATTGTATATTTTATCACACCATGTATTTGCTCAATAAGCACTCAGCAAGATTCACTCAGTGAGATTCTTTATCTGATCCTGTTATGCAAATGGAAAACTGAGGCAGGGAGAATAACATGCACAAGGTCCGATTGCTCATAAATGACAGAACTGGGATTCAAGACCAAGCAGTTTGATTTTAAAACTTGTGCTCTCAAAGTCTATACCTTTCACAGAACATTTATTCAGTAACTTTTGGGCCTGTTTTCCAGACATTTATTTTTCTATTGGCTTGTGGAAGATAGAGTCCTCATACTATATATTGTATGATTAAGGCTTAAAAAATTTAAATTATTTGTCCAGTGTCAGACAAGTTCATCGGTAGCTTCAGAATTACATCCTGCCTCTTTTATTTGTATTTTCTCAACTACCTTTTAGTACTATTTTTATTTAATAGTTTTTAAATTTCATGTTTGTTCTTTTGCTTTTTAAAGCTCATGAAGAATCATATATTAAGCTCCTTTGATAATTATCACAAACTTCAGCATAGTTGAAGTTATAGTACATTTTCATTAAACAGATGAAAGTTGTCCTGGTTTCAGTTAAAGCATTAAATTGAAGGCATTGATGTCATTAAACGAACTCAGTAAAATGCTGATAAACTAGTTCATAGGCACATAGTATCATGAAAGTTTCAGGTTTGTATTTAATGTACAGTAAGTAACTTTAGTGACCTTTTCAGGAGAATAATGTATACCAGTTTCTATTTGTGACACCATCTTCATGGGCTACTTTGCTTATTTGGGTTGCTTTGTTGGTACTTAACAGGCTTTCAGTTTTCTGCATTTTGACTTGCACAATGACCTTTTAAAAATAAAGAAGGTACTCCTTTAATCTCCAAAAACTACTTTTTCCACATAAATAATATGGCCATCTAAATAGCCTGATTTTTTTGTATTTCCAGAAGAGATATGATAATATTTCTAAAAGCTAAACAAGACATGCTTTACAAACTTATGGCCTGAGAAAGCAGACTTTCATCCTAGACTATTGCCACCGAATAGCCTTTGATCTCCTTCAGCCTTATGTTCTGAACTGTAGCATGTGTATATGGTTCCAGTACTCAAATATAATCTTCAATAATAAATGTCATAAACATACAGTGCTATTTACTTTGTGATTAAACATCATATCTTCTCTGATTTCTTGATGAATTCCTGTTTCTGTATCCTCTAAATCAAATAAGCTATATTCTGCTATAGTATATTTTCTTCTCACATTTTTGGCAACAGTTATCTTAAAGCAGCTTCCTTTTTATGATTTGAGTTTTCAAGTTTATTTTATCTCTTGTCCAGTAATATTAACCAATTAAATTTAAATTAGTTTAATCAAACATCAATTAAAAGTCTTTTGCTATGTGTCATTAGAATTAAATACAACAGAACATGACCCATTCAACAGATCCTTTGGGTTTTTAGGTTAATCTAGTGCATAAACATTCCGTATATAAAGTGCTAAATGTGGAGCATCTTTTAGCAACCCTTTAATTACAAAAGGGTCATATGTTATGAATCTGTATGAAATTTTTTATGTATTTAAATTTGTGCAGTTGTTATATCCTAAATTTATACTTATCTTTAGCTGATGTTTATTTACATAACTCTTATTTAAAAGATTGAAGGTATTAAACTATACTGGAGCTATTTTTTTTCCTGTCAGAAACTGTAGAATTTTAAATAGCCTCATTTCCATTTTTGTGATCTGTGTTCACGCCTCTGTTAATAACAAAGTAGAAAACTACTCTCTTACTGTTCTTCACTGCTAATCTCTAGAGTTTTCTTTTACCTTACCCCAATAGTTTGTGTAGTACACATTCCTTGTAAGGTATTCAGTTTATATATATCAGATTCTCTAGGGCCATGGCTTTTGCCAGATGAACCACTTTTGATTTTGAGGCTGATGAAACACACTGCGATTATTGATCTGTGCATGACATAGCCTGTCTCTCTCCTGGCAGAGTGTAGCAACATTTATCCAGGAATTTGTGAAATGTCACTCGGATCATGTTCACAAGATAAACCGTGCAAAATCCAGGATCTGAGCTGAGAATCCAGGTGGAATTGGACGTGACTATCTTATTCTTACATTAGGTCTTGTAGATAAACGAAGTGATATTTGTTAACAAAATATCTGTGTTCTATATTAGACTTGGTTAAAAAAATCCAATTATTATCACTTAGAATACTATTTACTAGAAAATCATGCTTTTTTATTCTCTTCTTAGATTCATTTGTGATTCTACTGCAGTAAGTATAATAAAGCATAACTGAACAGTGTCCCGTACAATCCTTTTTCCATTCATAATGAAACAGTATTGTAATAGATTGCTAGTAATGTTTTCACTCTTCCCATCAATATACTTTTAAGTAAGTATATCTCATTAAAATATTAACATATCTAGAAATGACAAATTACAACGTTTTCTCACAAGTGGATTATGATACCTAACTGTGCACATGTTTTCGAATTTGGTTTTAAATGAGTAGACTGTTGGTTTCAACATGCATAGATTTAACTATGTTTGTTACAGTTTATTTGAGTTTAATGTAACCAATATATCTATTTATTTTTATATATGAAGTACTACAATAATGAGATATTCAGTAATGAATTAAATATGACCCTTGTCCCCTGTAAAAGGTACTAATACAAGGCTTAGACATGTGTCTCACAATACAAGAAAATGTAATGGAGGGTAATAGTAGTCATTTATCACTGTCATTCTCCAGTAAGGCTTTTGAAGGAGTTGGCATTTCAGCTGACTGAGCCTTTAGATTTGGTATGATTATGAAAGTTGCATGGATACATGAGAAGAAAGCCTGAAAAGATACCAGAGTGAGAAAGCAGTTTGTTGAAAATAATGAAGTGTCTGGTGTGGCTGTGGTTTTCACTTCTAACTACACTTTAGCCTCACCTAGGGAGCTTTAAAAGATACCTATGCTCAGGACCCACCATAGAGTATTTAAATCTAATAGTATCTGAAAGTTAGTCCTGTACTTTGGTAGTTTTTTAAAACTTTCAAGGATTCTGGTATACAATGAAAACTCATACTAATGTTTGAGAAAATAAAGATTATGAGCAGATAATAAGATATTAAGTATTAAAGTAAAAGAAATGATAAAGAAGTGATTTGTACTATTAATAGAAGAAAGAATTTAGAAATAAGAGACTTCACAGAAGTATAACTTGGAGTTTGATGGCAAGTTGTAATATGGTAATATGAAGAAAAAGAAAGTATTTAAGATATTTTACAGGTTTCTAAATAAAGTAACAAGAGAGATGCTGATAGAAGGTTCATAATTGTGACAATATAATATACTAAATTTTGTAGGGGAAAATAACTAGACAGTTGGATATGACATAGAAAATATCCTTATAAATGTACACCAGCACTTTCCAAACAAAGAAACAAAGAATAGAAAATAAAAATAAAAGAAAAAATGTAAATCTCATGGGTTAAATCAGGTACAACTTACTTTTGTAACCAAAGGGTAATTATTAATAAGTAAGTAAGTAGTAGTATGTATGAGTTTAAAATTTAGGATAGAGGACTAAGCTAGACATAAGAATTTTAGAGTCATGAGTTCTTTAAAATCATAGGTCAAATAAGATCCCTAAGAAAGTGAAAGTAAATAGAAAAGAGAAATCCCAGATCTGAGCTTTGGGCCCTTCAACATTTGGTAGGGTAGGTGGGCTTATGAAAAGGGATCAGAAAAGGAGAGACTAATTAAATAAAAAGGAAATCAAGATAATGGAACACTTAAGGCAAATGATAAAAGTATTCAAGAAAGCAATGATCAATTATGTCAAATTCTGCTGATTAGAAAGAGTCTCCAGGGCCAGGGATATAGCTCAGTGGTATAAGCGCCTGTTTGGCAAGTTCAAGGTCCTGAGTTTGATTCCTGGTTAAAAAGAAATAATAATTAAAAAAGAGAAAGAGTCCTGAGAGGAATGGAGAAGTGGAAAGAAAAAGAGAGGAGTTAAATGACATAGTTACATGTACATACCCATATTTTAAAAACCCTTAATCACGTAGGTCCAAATAATGATGCAAATATTGATAATTTCAGTACATTTAAGATGAGTGTGACACTTGTCACCACCAATACATATTATTTGAAAGGAACAATAGAATCTTGCTATAAGTATTAATTACATGTGTCCACATAAACAGATCACAAGACAACTTTCCACAAATTTCCAGGAATTGATATTAAAGTATTGTCTAAGATAATTTAAAAACTTTTAAAATTTAGCAATAACTGATGCAAATTTATGGAGACATTTTAAATAAATAATGGATCAAACAAGAAAACAAAATCTTAGCCTCAGAACAAAAGCCGAAAGAGTCCATCACCACCGGACCTATCTTAGAAATACTACTACTATGAGTCCTTCAAATTGAAACAGACAAGCTAGATAGCAATACAAAAGCATATTATAGCATAAAAGTTTCTCATAAAAATAAAAATATAGCCAGAGATATAACTCAGGGGCGCAGTGCCTGCTTGGCAAGCCCAAAGTCTTGAGTTCAGTTCCTGGTACGAAAAAGAAAGTATTCCTGAAAAATAAAAATAAAGAGAAAAGCAAAATACTATAATACTGTAGGAGTGGTACATACCTTAAATTCTGATATAGAAATTAAAAAACAAAATACAATAAAGATTGTTATAATTATAAAAATATGTAAACAGGTACACAATATTAAAAGATATAATTTGTAGCATCAAAAATTTAAGTATGTATAGGAAGAAGTAAATTTGTAGAGTTTTTATATGTAGCTGAAGTTAAATCACTATCAGTTTAAGATACATTGTTATTTTTGTAACCCTCAATGTAACCACAAAGAAAATACCAAAAGAAAATTTAAAAGCATTAAAGCATGTTACACAAAATCTATGAAACACAAAGGAAGATAGCAGCAAAGGAATAAAAGAACTACAAGACAGCCAGAAAACAATAGCATGGCAATAGTGAGGTCCTAAATATCTACTTTAAATGTAAGTGGATTGAACTCTGTTACATAAACAGCATACAGTGGCTGAGGAGATAAAACAATCCAACTCTAAGCTATTGTCAAGAGAGTCACTTCAGATTTAAGAATATACTGGGTAAAAATGAAGGAATGAAAAATGATAATCCATCCATTAAATAGGAAGCAAAAGAGAGAAGGAATGACTGCACCAAAACAAAAGAGACTTTAAAGAAAACTGTTACAAAAAGACATTCATCTGAAAGAGGGCTCAGTTCACAAAAGTGATAAAAGTGTGAATATTTATTCATAAGATTTCAGAGCTCCTTAATAAATGAATCAAACTGACAGAATTGAAAGGAGACATAGTGTCTTAGTACTTTCTCATGGCTGAGGTACAATACCTGACACCCAAAAATTAAAAGATGAGAGTTTTATTTTAGTTCACACCAACTATTAAGGTTTTGGTCCATAGTTAGCTGGTTCCAAGGCAGAGCAGCATTGCAGAGGAATCTTGCTCATGCCATGGTAGTCAGGAAGCAGAGAAAAAGGATCCAGGGCAGAGGGGTAGAGATACTCTTGCAGGTCATGCCCCCAGAAGTCCATCTTCTCAGCCATACTTCACTTCCCAAATCACATTAGACTAACCCACTGAAGAGTATCATGCCTCCATGATCCAGTCATCTCTCTAAAGCCCCACCTGTGAGTACATGAGGGTTTGGGGGAAATCAAGTTATAAACCATAACAGACAGCAACACAGTAGTGGTATTTAGTAGCCCACTTTCACTAATGGCTAGAAAAACAAGGCAAAATTAATAATGAAACAGAGGACCTAAAAAAAATAAACTAGTGAACTTAATACATATAATGCATACACATTTTTCTCAAGTATACATAAAACATTTTCTAGGATAAACTATGTTAGGCTGCAACGCAGATTTTAAATTAAATAATTTTAGATTGTATAGAGTATCTTTTCTGTCCATAATGAAATGAAATTAGAGATTAGTAGCAGAAAGAGAAACCAGAAAAATCCCCCAAATATTGAAATTAAATAAAACAGTAAGCAACTAGTGGGTGAACAAGGAGGTTACAAAGAAAATTAAAAAGTTCATTGAGATGAGTGAAAACACAACTTACTTTTGGGCTTCTGCAAAAGAATTAAGTTTATATTATATAATGAATACTTCAAATCTTATTAAGAGAGTATACCTTACATGTTTATCACAGTAAAATGTAAAAAAACTTTTGATAAAATTAAATAACCTGTTGATAATGAGTATTTTCTTAGTCCATTGGAAATATCAAAGAATTTTCTTAATCTGTTGTTAAAGGTGTCTGTTAGAGACTTACCTATTGTACTTGATGATTGAAGTTAGAAGCATTCATTTTAAAATCAGAAGGCATTATTTGTTTTCTGTCATTTTTTGTCCTTAATAGATTATTAAGAAGAAAGTGAAAGTTGATAGTATTAGAAATGAAACAAAACCATCATTAGTTCCAGACACTGTCCTTATGACACTATCCTTGCATGCACAGAATCTCAAAACAGATTAACATAATTAATAGATTTCAGTAACATTTCTGGATATAGAATCAATATATGCTAAGACAAAGGATTTTATATTCATTAGCAATCAACAGATTATACAATTTAAGAAGAAATATTAAGTAATAGCATGAATTTTGTGGTACCTGGGAATGGAAAACAACACATTTTCAGAGATGTTAAAATGTGAAAAATTAATACCTTAAAATCATTATGTTTTTTAAATACATGTACTAAATATAAAGATACATAAAGGATACCAAAGATTTTCAATGTAGTAATTATTTGTGGTGAGAGAGGTTCATAGCTTTGAACTATAATTGTAATACATTGTCTTAGTTGATTTGTGAGAATTACTGTATTTTTCTTTATTATGTACTAAATCTATGGAATATTTACAATATTAAAAAATAAAAAAGAAACCCAGCTGATACCATTATCCCAAAGAAGTAGTGATGGAAATGGAGCAAATGTTTGTAGCTAATTTGGGAGAATATCTGCTATAGGGGCAGAAGATGAGTCAAAGAAGGAAAACAACAAAAAGAGGTGTACAGAGAAGCCAGCCAAAATGGAGGAAAGTTCTGCAGTACAGAAACAAAGGAGAGAAAATTTTAACAGAAAAAAGAAAACTGGTCAGAAGTGTTAGATGCCGTAAAGGAATTAAAAATAGAAAATAGGGAAATAATTGGATTTCTTTAAAAGGCTATACTAGCAGGACTTTTGATAACAAATGATAGAAACTAAATTCAGACTAACATAAGGAAGGAAAAAGCTCACATGTCAAAAGATAACCTAGAGAAAGTAGACTTCAGAGATTAGAAATAACTAACTAGACACTCTAATGCCTTCAATATTTCTCTGTATTTCACATCTCTTCCTCCTAGACCACTTTTTTCAGTGCAGCCACTGGCCATGTGTATCCAGTGTATAGTTAGCATACATCCTTGTAACTTAGAACCCACAAAAAAAATATTTATTTTCTCCTCTTTCTGTCTTACCCTGATATACAAGATATTTAAATTTTCAGAACCATAAGGACATAACACCTTATCTGTATGTAATTATGAGTTAGGGTATAGGCTCATTTCATTATATGAATATTATGACCTACATGAATAATTGATAGGAAGTTAGAATCGTACAGAATACAAAAACATATCTATTGTTCATGACTAATCTACACATTGGTATTATGTATACTTTGAGAACCAATGATTTAGGAAAAAGTAAAGAAACCAGCTAGATTAATAAAAATATCCCCCAAACTACTCTATCCTAAAAATCTTACATGTATGAATCATATTATTGTACTTATCATAATTAAGTCAGACATTTATTTGGCTTTATTTACTGAGTGACTATTAGTTCAAGCCCTACTACTTGAAAGTATATGACAAACACAAAGAGAATTTTTAATAGAAAGTGAAGAACTATAGAAGAAGCTCCTGTAATGGAATATTTTTGTGTTGAAAAAAATAACTTTTCAGTGAGATCTCTGAGAAATACCTTAGATTTAATATAAATCCAAACTTCATGGATTTGTGTTTATGTTTTTCTCCAATAAAACAAATTTCAACTCTGTGCCATGAAAGGCATTGATTTGGTAATTTTAACATACCATTCATTTTTAATGAAGAAAAGCTAAGTTTAAGCACTGTTGTTAACTTTTGTATTTTACTAAAAATTGTAAGAAATTCATTTAAAAAGTTGTGTTTTATTCTCTTGAATCTTACACAGCATTTGTAGGGAATACAAAAAAACTTAGCGAGTTGTTTCTCTTGTAAATTTTATAAAAATATCTTTATAAATGATCAATACCATGTGAATATTTAACATTGCTGCTCTTAAATTTGTAATGGGTTGTAAGGTTTTTGAAATTCTTTGACTGATTTTCACCAAAGTAATGTATGTGCAGGGCTTAGATATAGTAAAACCAAGGAAAGATACACAGTTAACTGTGACTCTGTCATTAAAATTTGTGAACTTGTAATAAGTATCAAGATGCTATTCATATTTAGGATGTACTTATAAAATATATAGCTTTTTACTGACTCAGATATGTAAAGGTTGGCCACACATTATGACTTTTAGGTAATATTTAGATTAGTGTAATAATAATTCCTGTGAACTGATTCAAGTCTAAATAAATTTAATGTTTATGCAGTGTTTGTAGCGCTGTATTGAAAATGCTTTATCTCATAAAAAGACCTATTTCAGAAAAAATAGTCTATGCATTGGTCACTTTTCCAACTCCAAGACAAAATAAATACCTGATACTCTCAACTTACAGGGAAAATTGATTTTGGCTCATGGTTTCAGGGGCCACAGTGATCAGCTGACACCAGGAGAAGGTATGGTGGAAGAAAACTGCTGAATACGCAGGAACCAAAAAGGAGAGAGACAGAGACAGAATAAGGAGCTCTAGAGAAAAATACAGCCTAACAGCATATTCAACTATGAACTCAACAGTGGAGTAATCCACTGATAATTATAGCTCCCCCATGATTCAGTCCCTTCCAAAACTCCTATCTCTGAACATCTGAGACTTTTCGAGGGCATTTTAGATCTAACATAGGAATCTATAAGTTTTTAGAAGCCAAAACTTACCTTAAGAAATACTGATGTCTTTCTTTTGAATTCTGTATAGGAATTATTATGAGCTATATTTTTAATTAACTAGATTCTCACTGACATTTAGTAATAGTACTATAAGTGGACATTCATTTCCTCAGGGTAGTCCACAAAAGCTACATTGAACAGAAAATAATTACAAAAGAAACAATAATATTATTTTAATACTACACCACCAGGCAGTAAAGCAATCCGGTATTGAAATCTGATTTTAAGTAAAATCAAGTTTAAGCACAGGAGAACAACCAAGTTTTCAAGAGACTTCTGCAGATATTCTAGAGCTTGATGACTTCTGTTTCTGCCAGCAAAGTCACTATTTACTTAGAAACATATAAGTGAAAATATTGCCCTAAAACAGTAACTGTTATTTTTCTTGATTTGACATTATTTATTTTCTTTTTTTTTCTTGGTTGTTTGTGTAGTTTAATTGGGGTTTTAATTCTTTCCTCTTGGACCCACATGACTTCAGTAACTGAAAAAAAATGTTGACAAAAGGATAGAGAGAAAATAGAATTTAAAAGAGTGTAGGTGTGTATAGTACCTGTGAGGAATAGGTATTGCTATGTTGAATTAGCTCAATTTTAGGAGTAGAAAGTGGGAGATGGAAAGTGAAAAATGGGGATTTGGTGAGGTACTATATAATTTCTCCTTGGGAACATCAATCAAATGGCACTGCCATTCTATTTAGAAAAGGAGTTGGAATAGGCATGCATTCCAGTCTCATGATACAAAGTAAGAATGTATTGTGCAGATCAAGTATTTAGCAACACTATGACTGAACCTATAATATCACCATAGGAGCATTGAGATGTGATTTTGGTAGTGACGTTGATAAATTACTGTGAATATACTTTTTGTTCTGATTATCTATCTCTGTATTTCCTCTGATGTGTAATGGGAGCTTTTCTTCTGTTAACTTCAGTAGGGGATTTCAAATAACAGCAATAGTTAAGCTCTTTTCTATGAACAGACAAATGTTAAATTTTTTCATGAAAATCAATTGTAAAAATTAATTTTCCAAATTTCACACATGATGCACTTTTACTTCCTATTGTTTTTCATTTGGTTGTGAGAATAGAAGTTGATGTGATTTAACTCTAATTCACTAGAAGTACATTGGTTTATTCAGTGTAAGTAATTGACATTACTAGTATCACACATACCATAATTCTAAATGATTAGAATGCCAAAATTATTAATATTGATTAAAGGAGATGTGAAATATTTTCAGTATTTAGGGCTCCTTTAAGAATTAAAAATATTAGTAAGCTGTTTTAAATAATTTGACATTTGAAATAATAGTGACTGTTGATATTTGTTTTGAGAAATCATATTCAAATATATTTACAAGACAACGATTTAATTGTACATTTGCTAGAATTTACATTAACAAGAATAAGGACTTTAAATTAATTTTAAACCCTGTAAATGTTATTGAAAGTAGCATATCTCTTATCCATATGCAGATACCCATATTTCTGTGATAGAGTAATTTGAACGCATCAAGACAGATTGGCATTTTCCATACCATAAAAAAACTGCTTTGTTAATTGCACACCATATTTAGTATGACCTTATAACAAAGTACCACCTTACGTGTCATGCTTTGTCTTTCATATGCATGCTGCAACTGGGTTCATCTGTGCTAGACAACTGCATTTCATAAAGAGTTTTTCTTTTTTTATAGGCAATTAGCAGTAATTAGGAAAATTCACCTCAATAAGATGTCAACATGAGATTATTTTAAAGAGTTGAATGTCAGTGACTTAAAAAGAAAGTTCTCTGACATAGGTATGGCATGTGAAACATGAAATGTTAATTTAACTTTTCTGCTTATTATTCATGCACTATATTATTTTGTCATTCAGACACTACACTGACAGAGTGTAAGAGTGTTAAAATAGTGCTGCTAGAATAAAAAGAGGATTAATCTACCATTGCCCAATTAGCCAAAGGGTACTTAATGGTCTCTAAAGGCTACTGAAGTCTAACTACTAGCAAAAGCATTGGTAAAAAGTCCTCTATATTACCTTCATTTGCTTGACATTTTGTGAAACATGCTGTAGGCTTTTAATAACTGCATTTGTCAGAAAATGGTTTATAAGTGAGTGATGTAGTAACTGAGTGGATTTCTGATAAGGTATTTTGTTACATAGATAATTTCATCCCTGCCTAAGATCTTTTTTCTTATTAATTTTCCGTTTGTAGTTTTTACTCTTGATGTTCTCAAGTATCATGATAAAGTAAAACTCATGTTTTAAGTTTAAACACTTTGTTACTAAAATTAAAAAATATTTATTAGAATTGTTAATCTTCCTAGGTATTTACATGGAATATATGTGTGGTCTAGAAATTAATGATTGTCTTGATATCTCATATAATCATTGAATTATGTGGATTTAACCTTGCATGTGGGCAATATTCAGAATTTTATTTCTTGCAGCTTTCATCCCTGTAGAAGTGTAGTATTCCAAATAAAAGAATATTGACTGTATTTACCTAAGGGAGAAATATGATGAGAGTGTTTTTTTACGAGGTTTTCGCCCGCAACATTCATATAGATATTAAGTCAGTTTCCTCTCCAGTTCTTTACATCAATTTTGTAACAAAATGTTATAATAAAAAATTAAGATTTTAAAAATTTTACCTGTACTTAAGTGTGAGCCAGAGTAATAAGATTATGAGATTATAAATGAAATTTTTTTATTCAGTATTGAATATGTCATATCGGTCTTAAGCAAAATTTAAGACCGGAGGTTTTGGTGAATTGGAAACAGACCATCCCCATTTGTGATTGCTTTTTTTCACTTTGACTGTCAAGCTTTTTGGTTTCCAAAAGAAGAAATAAAAATTATAGACTGCAGTATAATTAAAGCTAGGAGCCACATCTCAAAGTTTATTCTGGTTATTAATGAACCTTTTCCAACTTTGACAATCCAATGTTTCCACAGCATGGGCTGAAAAGAGTTCTGACACTGAACATTTCCACCAAGGGCCTCTCAAAACCTCTGCTCCTATCTATAATCATTGCATTCAACCTCATCTTTGGCTGAATTTTCTAGAACTTGTATCTATTTTTCAGATCTTACTACCCCAATTAATATTTTCCAAAATCTTAAAATGGTTCGTTACTTTAACTTTTAGTCTAGAGACAGAAAACTTATAGGGAAAAGTAAACTGTATCTTTCAATGTTTTAGGGTAGTTACTGTCCCCCCCCAAAAAAGTGGTAGATCAGAATCATTCTTTTTTTATTAGAAGGGAAAAGATATACCACCTATTCTGTAAATATCAAAAACTTTTTTTTTACAGGAATGACAGCTAATGTAATGTACATTGAATAGTCATATGTTGAATACTTTATTCTTTGGAGACATCACGATGAGAACAGATCAAAAACATAGTTTAGGCAATTATTAGAGAAATGATTCTTTCAGATTTCTTTTTAAACTCTTCTCTTTTAATGGGAATATTTTCATGGGCCCTATTTAATTTTTCTGATTATTTTTGAACATCAAATGGGGTTTTATTTTAATATTGAAACATTTTTAATTTTTTTATTATTATTGTTTCAATACCGAGAATTGAACTCAGATCCTTACTGCTGAGTTATATCCCAAGACCTTTTTAATTTTTTTTTATTTGAGACAGGGTATTTGTCACTAACTTGTCCAGGCTGGGCTCAAACTTGTGGTCCTTGGGCTGGGGATTTAGCTCAGCGGCATAAGCGCCTGCCTGGCAAGTGTGAGGTCATGAGTTTGATCCCCGGTACCAAAAAAACCAAAAAACTTGTGGTCCTCCTGCTACAGCCTTCCAGAATGCTAGGGTTACGGGCATGTGCCACCATGCTCAGCTGTCATTATAATTACTAATGTATCATTATTATAATTATTAATGCATATTATTAACAATTCAGCCCTACCTACTTTCCCTCTAAGTTCCCTTCACTTTCTCTTAATAGTCCCTCTTTTATTTTCAGAGTATCTTTTCCTCCCCTGGTTTCCACATATGAGAGAAAACATGCAATACTTATTTTGTATGTCTGACTTGTTTTCCTTAGCATAATGACCTTCATATCCACCAATTTTCCCGTATATCACATGAATTTGCTCTTCTTTTTGGCTGAATAATATGCCATTGCATATTTTTAATCCACTTATCTGTTGACCATACAAAGGCTGATCACATAACTTGGCTGTTGTGAATGGTGCCACACTACTATGATACTATAATACTATAATATAATATCATATTATATTGTATTATTATTATATAATACCCGGGTATGCAGGTATTTATTTTGTATACTGACTTCATCTCCTTCAGGTATATACCAGGAGTGGTATACCTGGGTCATAGGGTAATTGAACATTAAAATGTTTAGCAGGGATCCCTGGTGGCAAAAAAAAAAAAATTGCTTTATCTCAAGACTGTCCTCAGTTTACTCACGTGTTCTACCTCGAGTGGCATAAAAGATGGAAAGCCAGGTAGTTGTAGGACTAGGCTAGGGCATTTGATGCTGTCTCTAGATCCTAGGATAAGTGTAGCACATCATATCGTGGGGACACATGGAGGGAAATAGACTCGACTCAGCGTTTACCAGACAGGAATTTAGCTTTCCACTGTGTTTCACTTTGACTGTAATTGATAAATATTTCTAGTTTGTGGATTAACAGCTTTTTTAAAAAAATGTTTTAAGGGAGTAAAGTAGAACAGTAAAATGAAACAAAACAAAACAGTAATAGGACAGTAGGAAGTCCACAATCGTTACTATATTGCATATTATTATTCTCTAAATAGTTGCCCAGACCACCGGCCCCAGGCCTGCACAGCTGATGGAATAACACAGACGTCAGTTATTAGCATCTCAGCCTGTGTTGCGTCTGGTTGCTCATGGGTGAGAAGGGAGTGGGACGCTGAGGCAGTTTCCTCGCTGTTTCACCTTGGCCACAGCGAGGTGCCTCTGCTGGCACACAGGGAGGCTGCTGATGTCCCTGCTGCTTCTCTTCTGCATGTAGCGCCTCCGCTGATGCACCGGGTGGAGGCTGCATTGCTTCCTTGCTGTTTCTCCTCGCGGCCAGCAAGGGCTCGGTCAGCACACAGGTGTGGGGGCCACATTTCTTCCTTGCTGCTTCTGCCCCGCACCAGGCAGGTCCTCTGCCAGCGCACAGCTGGTGGGCGCTACACTGCTTCCCGGCTGTCCCTCCTGGTTCAGCAGGTCTGTCGTTCCTGGCCTTGTTAGTTTTGCTGAATTCCTGAATTCTCTCTCTCTAATGGCTTCAAGCCTCAGTTCAAATCCTTCCTATGCCTGTGGGACCCACCTCTCTCCTCTTCCTTATGCGCCTATATTCCAGGGTCTGGATAAGAAAACTAGGAGAGATTTTTTCTCTGCTGCTCACCACTCCGCCATTTTCCTGGAAGTCTTAACAGCTATTTTTAAGGCGAAGCTTTTCACTGTTTCATCCCTGAGCACACAGAATTAACGTAAAGTCTGCTACATGGTAGATGTTTAAAGAAAAAAATGATACAGATTCTGACCCAGATACTTACTAATAAAATTATCTAGAAAATGTGAAGCTAGAGCTTAGAATAAAAGTGATTTTGAATGATGTTCTACACAAAAGAACAAGAAAACAAGCCAAGGGAGACCTTTTAATCTTGTTTATAGCACTGAATTATTGTGCAGAGCAGTAAGTTGATATTTCTGGCCACAAACTTTTTGTCTGGCAATTAAACTGTAAATGCAGATCTGGTTCAGTCAATTTATATTTCTAGCATAAAAAATTAACATTTTTTAACAATTGAAATAAGGTAAATGAAATTAACTTAGAGCGAGAATATTATATAAACTAAACACCATAGAGTTTGAGATACTTAGTTGAGGTGGACTTGAGTGAAGGACTAAACTAAAGAAAGAAGCTGACTTCTTTAAAATTATGACTAGGACTATATTTTTGTACTGCATAACAAAATACCAAAAACTCGTAAACCAAGAAAAACTTACACTTTCATTCATTTACGGTTTCCTTGGGTCAGGAGTCTGGAACAGCTTAAGTCCTCTGCTAAGACTATCAGCACTTAGTGTGTCCCGTAATGTACCCTTTCCTGTAACTTAGGTGTCTCTTCCAAACTTTTGTTCCTTGGGAAATTTTGGGTTCTTTGTGATTTTAGAAACTGAGACCCTTTTTTTTTTTTTTTTTTGCTGGCTGCCAGTCAGGGACAGTTTTCAACTCCTTGAAGTTTCCTTTGCATCTTTGTCTTGTGGCTTCGCCCATAAACCTAACATGGAAGCCCTTGTTTCTATAAGGCTGGAAGAGAATCAGTCTTGCTTTGGCTCTCTGGTTGTCTGGTTGTCTTGACTGTCTGTCTAACTCTCTGGCTCTCCTTTTGAAAGGACTTACCTGATTAAAACCAGCCAGGATAATCTTAGCTCAGAGTCACTTGATTAAGAACCGTAATTTTGTTCATAGAATCACTTTTTATGTAACGTAATTATTGTAGTGATAGCTCGTCTTACTCACAAGTCCCACCACGGACATATACCAGGACATGGAATATTGAGCATCACAACAATATTGCATCTACTCCAGGACTCATTACTGAAGAATAAGTTCCTAGCCAGACACAATGGTGCGTGCCTATAATCCTAGCTCTCTGGCAGCCTAGGACAGGAAGATCACAACTTTGAGCTCAGCCTATGAAACTTAGCAAAACCATATCTCAAAATTTATACAATAAATTTTAAATGGCTTTTAAATTTTAAAAGGAGCTCCATGTGAAGGCCTGGGTTTAGGCCCCGTAACACACACACACACACACACGCCCACTAGTTCTTCTATATATTTAGTCTTGTTTCTCCTTACAATTGCTTGCAGTGTTCTTTCCTTTTCAGACTTACACTTCTTCAGTATTATATAAACTTAAAAATTAACTGATATATAAAAACAAAATTGTATGTGTTTATAGGATACCAGGTAACATTTCAATACATAGATAAACATTAATGTTTCAATCAAGCTAAACATATCTACTCAGGTATTTATATTTCTTTTAGCTTTTTAAAATGTATAGTACATTATTGTTATCTATAGTCTCTATACTGTGCAGGTGCTCACCAGAGTGTCTTAACTCTTATCTAACTACAGCTTAGTACTTATGGATCAACTTTTCCCCATCCTCGGTCCCTCACCCCTCCCAGGGCCTCTAGTAACCACCACTCTATTCTCATCCTCTGTGAGATGAACTTTTTAATATTCCACGCGCATGTAGGTGAGACTGTACAGCACTTGTCTTTTTCTCTCAGCTTACTTTACTTAAGGCTCACATTGTAGCCCAATGTTGTGTGTAAAAAAAAACTAAATAGAAAGTAGTTTCTAGTTTTAAGTGTTGATAAATGTTCTGTTTTGTAATCTTCGGTTAGAAATAATTGATTATATATAAATAAAAACAAATTTTGGCACTAATTCTCACTGAGTTCACATTTTAAATTGAAATAGACTTTAAGAAGACTATAAAACTACTGCTGAGTTGGGAATATAAAGTCAGAAAAGGCATAGGTCATTGTGCAGGTAGCCTGGTAATGATCCTATATTGATTATAATCAAGTAAGTAGCTATGCTTTAAGGCAAACTAAAATTTCTGTTACAACTATAGGACTGTCTTATCCCTATATTTAACAAAGTATTTTTTATCATTGTCTTCATCTTGTAACACTGTGTCAGACTCTATAATTTACCACAAAATAATAAAGTTACCCACAGTACTGCACATAAAAAATCTACCAAGTACTGTCACAGGTATCTTAAAAATTCGGTGCCCAAAATTACTTTTGTTAGGTAGGTAAGCATTATCTCTGTTTTTAGCAGAGAAAACAGTCACATACTTACATAAAGTCACTCAAATGATAATCAATAGATTCAGAGTTAGAATCTAGAAATTATGGTGCTTTTACCTTATTTTTATTTTAAATATAATTTAAATGTCTGAAATACTTAAAAGTAGAGAAATAATAATAGAAACAGAGGATGCATGCTCCTGAATAAAAATAAAAATATTACCAATTTCAAGAGTAATCGTAACTTAGTGGCAGATTTTACAGCACCAATTTTATCCCATAAGTTACCCACAAAAACAGCCCAAACCAAGTATGAACAAGGGAAAGTTATACATTTCTGAGGTAAGAAATAGAATTCTTGCTCTAAGTTCAGTTCCTAGTAAGAAAGAAAGAATGGGGACAGGAGAGAGAGAGAGAGGAGACAGCCACAGAAAGAGAAGACGGGAGGAAAGAAAGAAAGGAAACTAATGAGGGAGAGATTGAAGAGAGGAGAAAATAATTTTAAAAAAATAACAGCTAGGGATATAGCTCAGCGACACAGCACCCACTTGGCAAGCGTGAGGTTCTAAATTCAGTTCGTGGTAAGAAAGAAAGAAAGAAAATTAAACTGAGAAAGGTTAGTAATGGAACCTAAGCTATTAGTCCAGCAATCCAAGGAATAAGCAAAAGATTTCAAAGAGATGAAATAAATTATTCCCCTGTTTCAACAGGTACTCTGCAGCATTCCTATACATACATGTATAATATTATGACTATATATCTATGTAATATTAGAGATGTTTTAAGATTGTAGACTTATGAACATTTAATAAAATATTGCTTATATTTCAAAAATTCAAATGATTTGTAATTTCAGTATTACTTCATTTAAATTTTATGTTATTACATTGAAGTTGAAATTTGTATATGCATGCCTTTTACAAAAATATATTTATTGGCTTGATCTTGCCTCAGTAAAGACACACTTATAGTTTTAGGATATTGCAGTGTAGATAAAACTGACAGAAATATAGTGGCATCCAAGTATAACAAGTGAAAGATGCCACCTGGAGCTATTCATAAGAAAAATAAAGAAGAGCCTCATCAAATTTTAGTCACCTATGTTGCTGACAATTCTACCTCTAAGTATAGCTATGAGTTATGTCTTACAAAATAGAAATTTCACGAAGTTTAATATAGATACAGAACATTAACATCAAAATTTAGATATGTACTGGTACATGCTTCCAAGCAAAAGTTTAATACTATATTGTTAATAAAATGCATTTTAACTTATATAGTAATAAATTAATAGATTGTAAATAAAAGCTGAAATTATTGTGTCTTTAGAGCACCATATGCACTACAAATAGAAATTTTAGATTTTTAATCCTTTGTTTTGTTTCTTGTAAGAGTCATTGTCAGATACTGTCCATAAACATATTAGTGGAAAAAAATATCATCCTCTCTCAAGGATTAAAATTAACCAGGGTTTGTGCATAAGAAACTTCTATGGGAGGCAAGAGAATAGAGAAGCTATTTTGCTGAAGAAAAAGAGACGCAATGAAAAAAAAGAAGGCTTTGTGAGGAAGGGAGTATTAAGTTGCTCTTTTAAAGATGAGAGATAGTTAGGCATGATGCTGCATGCTTGTAATTCCAGCACTCTAGAGGCTGAGGCAGGAGGATTGCTGTGAGTTCAAAGCCAACCTGGACTGTATAGTGAGTGCAAGGCCAGCCTGAAATACCAAGCGAGACTCTGTCTCAAAAGAAGAGAGATGCTTCAGATGGAGGAACATAATGTGTAGAGTCAGTGATGGAAAACTACCAGGCACATTTTGGGGACTGGCAGACAAGGCTGACTTTCGATAATATCTGACTGAAACACAGTTTGAATCCTAAATATTAGAAAACTATAATACCCACAGACTTTTGGCTTTATTGTTGGGTTGAAGGGCCATTGAAGGGCTTTGAACAAAGGAATTACAGATCAGTGCTGTTTGAGGAAGTTGTATAAAAAGTGGTATGGAAGTTAAAAAAAAGGTGTGGGAGGACAGTCTTTGAAGTAGTATTACTGAGATAATGAGGGTGTGCATTAAGAGCATGGTGGAAAGGAATGAGAATCATTACATAATTTATAGAACCTGACAACTGACTGAACATATAGAAAAAATAAGGGGGAAAGTAGATTTAAACTTGAATTAGTCAGAGGTTGCCAGGAGAACAATACATACAGGACGCATCATTTATAGTATTGTTTTATAATGTTCACAAAAGGAGTTAAAATACAAAGAAAGTTTAGAAAATCTGTCCACACTAAAGATCCAAGGAAATCCAGCCGAGGGCCTGGAGCTCACAACAATGACTTATGAAAGTCTGTTTTATGGATCTGTGCTGGGAAGGCACAAAGGTCAGTGTTAGAAGCTAGAAAGTCTGTGCCAGCGGGGTAAAGGATCTGTGCTAGCAGGCTGAGGGTTCTGTACTGGAGCCAGGAAGCAACATTCAAAATAAGGACCGAGCCTTCCCCCCAAAATACCACAGCCATCCTCAGCGAAAATGCAGTCCCGAGCTCCTCTGATGATGAGAACAGCCGAGTACATGTCAGGAAGCCAGCGTGACAAACTTCTGGAGATTAAACAGCACACATCTCTCCCTCTGGAGCCAGGAAATGATGCTCAAAGGACCAAAGTGAACCGTAGCCATTTTCAGCAAAAAGGCCCAAAGTGAACCGTAGCCATTCTCAGCAAAAAGGCCCCAAGCTCCTCCGATGATAACAACCGAGTTCATATCAGTGGAGCCACCATGACAGGCTCCTCCCGGAGAACCTTTGGCTCCAAACAACACCACTTAGGAGAACCCATAAGGTTCCTCATACTCTCCGTCTCCTTTTTATACTGGCAGCATTTCTCAGGTGGGCCATCCATGCGCCTCACCACACTGATTCACTTCAGCTGGTGTTTACGTTGACCACCAGTTACCAATGCACTGCAGATGGTAAACAAGAAGAGTTTCATACTTAGGGAAATTATGAGTTCATTTTTAGATATTAATTGTTTTGTATACTTGGGACAATTGGTGAGTAAATGTTTTGTAAAGTCTTTAAAGCTGCAATTCTAGCTCATAAACTAAAATATAGTCAAAGAAATAGTTTCTTCATCAAAATAATACTTTTATTTTAAATATAGCAAGCCCGAGTTTTGAATGCATGGCCTGAAATTTACATATGTAACAATATGCATATAAAGAAACATTTAATTGTGTTTTTATTGGAAGTTTCTGGAAGTTGTGTTTAAACAGTGTTAATACCTAAATAATGTATCTCATGTATATATTACTGTATACTTTAGGTACATCTTTTGCTGTACCTAATAGTTATTCATAACGAAGATTTTATTCCCTTCTGAGAGATTTAAGTACCATTTTGTCTAATGGTTCCTTATGTTAGACAACCATATTATAAGCTTCTTTTGAAAAATAGTACCCTTTAAGGAGCTCTGAGTTTTTATGCTATTGCAGTTTTGTGACATTCTGCTGACTACAGATGAAAGATCACAGCTCACATTAAGATAGTGTCTTTTATACTCCATGAAAGCATTAGTAGTATGTCATTTAGCAAAATATGTATATTATTAAAAATTCAAATGTTAGGAATTTAGTGGTTTTACCTCCACGTTATAAACTTGTCAAGTATCAAAACCATAAAACTGAGCAAGTTTTTTGCATGCTATTTATTTAAACTAAATCCCCAACAAGCCTCATTTGCTAATTGGACTTAACATTTATGTTGCTAAATGAGTAGTATTTTGGCTGCTATGTAAGGTAGTAAGATCTGCCCAGTGGAATAAACAACTAACATCTGTTATCTTGTCCTGCTCCAGCTTGGCTTTTACCAAGTTAAGTGCATCAGACCTGAAGTCAGAGATATCAAACCTATGAATCTCTGGCTCACTCATATATATGTGAAGGGGAAGAAATAGTTCATTATGTGTAAATAGCAGCCAATCTAAAGATACTGAGCACAGCTGGTTAATTTTGTTTGCACTTCATAAGCGCTATAAAGAAAAAGCTAGTACAGAAGATTGAATTTTCTAAAGTTCTTATAATATTTATTTGTATAATTAAGTCTTGTTATTTTCCTACCTGTAGAATTTTGTGCTAACAGTTGTTAGATTAACTGTAGTTAGTCTTATATTTACTTTCCTTTTTTTTTTTTTTTTTAAGAAGCTAAATTTGGATTTGGCCGGGCTTCAGAAACAAAATGAAGATCTACTAAAAAGAGTAGAGTCCCCATCTGAAATCACAAGTTTGGCAGAAGTTACCAGGGTAGCAGCTACGTGTATACCAGTTACATCACTGGGCTCCTCAAGGAACATGGATTTAGAAATGAAGCAATTACAGTGTAAACTAAAGGTGATTATAAAGGTTATTAAGCATGAGACCATATATTAAAATACTGCATCCTCAAAGACATGTTTATATGAACTATAATTTATTCTAATAAAGGTAAATCAGCATAAATAATCTAAAAATTAATACTACTTTGATGTCATTATTTAATTTTAACCTGGTAGATCCTTATCTGGTAATTCATAGTACTATTTTCTAAAAAAAAAAAATTATTACACAAATCTTAATTTAGGAGCTGTTGGCAATTGACCAGTTGTCTTCTACTCCAACATTTAACTCCTCTCTGTTTCTCATGCCTCCCTCAACTGAACAGAACCTTTCAAACCTATTGTATCAATGTAAATAGAATTCCTCTCCTCTATGCAATTACTAATCTCTTTATTCTGTTGTTAGTTGGAGATGGGGAAGGGAAAGGGAAGTGAATGGAGGGAGGACAAGCAGAAATCAAAGATAAGATTAGTTTAATAGATTTCAGCAAGTTAAATCAAGAGTAGAGTGAAAATACAGTGTTCTTTCTGTTTATGAAAACCTACATCTAAGTCCAAGTGAAACAGCCAACAACTTAAAAGTGAGGCTGACAGTATTGTAAATAGGACTGTCTTATAAGAAACAGAATTCATGAGTTTTAATTGGAAAGTTTATTTTCATACTCTTTAATGCATATTTGTTTATATTTCATATATTTGATTATTTTTTTCAGTTGAGGGATTGGTAACTGGAAGAATAAAGACAGTATATATAGGAACATAATTAATCGGTGTGACTAGAATGAAAAATTGATTGTAAGTGCACACAGTACATTAAAATGAAATAAGTAAGACCATTAAAAGGATATTAGAATACTGAATTGTCAAGTAGACTTCTAGTTGTTTTCAGTCCAAAATATTTTTTTAGTGAAGGATTATTAATACAATAAAATAAGATAAAATTTAAAGTAAGTGGGTGTATCATTGTTTGAAAATATTTTGCTCTGTTAATAATAGTTATAAAACTGGCATTGATTGAGATGCTCCTTGAACATCATCAGATAATTTTTACATGTAAAAGTTGCCTTAACATTTTATAAGTCTAAACTCCTTATATTAATGTTAGAAATGTTAGAAAAATAATTGTTCAAATGTTGGTGCATGTATCCTCTCTTGAAAGATGTTTTTCTCTCTGAGAAGATGCATAAAAAGTACAAATTGATCATTTTAGTGTTTAGATTTCATATAAATGAAGGTAAAATTTTTAAGATATTCTTTGATCTTATCTAATTGTATCTACTCTACATATTACAATTCAATTCTGTGATTCTATTTAAGTCTTCATGATCCTAATAAAAATTTTGCACATAGATAAAACAATGCTTGATCCAGAATTATCTGACTTCTAAAATTTTTAAATTTTTAGTAGCTTTAAGTTGATTTATATTTTGCTTACTTTAAATGTGCTAACAGAAATTTAAACTCTTTAAAATGATCTAACAATTTTGACTAATAAGATTCATATGAATGCCTATAAATTATATGCATTATAACATTTTTCCAAGTATATGCTTTTACCCGTGTACAGTGTATGTATCTCTCTTGTTTTGTACAAGTGTGAGACTAGAGCAATTTAGTTTAATTATATATGTAACTTGGTCTCTGGGAACAGTGACCAGACTATGCAAAGAATAAAAGGATAAATATTTACTTTTATCTTTTTTCATGTTTTAATATAGAAATTTCCTAAAAGAAATTGAAGAACATAATGCTCTGCTATTGAAATGTGTTTCAGTATTGTATTAGTTTGCTAAGTCTGTCATAACAAGGTACCAGACAGGATGGTTTAGAAACAAAAACCATTTATTTTCTAATAATTCTGGAAGCTGGAAGTCTAAGTTCAAAGCGTCCAAAGTTTTGTTTTGTTTTCCCCGTGAGGCCTCTTGATTGGTAGTTGGCTGTCTTCTCCCTGCATATTCATAGTCTTTTCTCTGTGTACTTCATGTCCAAATTTATTCTTTTTAAAAAGTCACCAGTTATATAGTATTAGAGTCCACCCTAAATCTTCAGTTTACCCTAATTATTATTTAAAGGCCCTATTTCCAAATGTCATATTCAGAAGTACTGGGGATTAGGTGAGGGCTTCAGCACATGTATATTTTAGGGCAACATAATTCAGCCTGTAAGAGTTATCAAACTACTAACATAGTGATATGTAAGAAGTAACCTTACTGTTTAACTGATTTAATGCTTCAGTGAGAAAGTTGGTAAGATTTAAATCTATTAAAGATCTACGCACATCTTTTTCATTTTATACAATTAATGTCTCTTCTATGTAATTTCCTGCATGTACTTTTCAAATATCTCAGGTTCATTCAGTAACATTAAGTGCTTGTGTACATTTTTTCTATCTTCATGTTAACCTAAATTAAATGTTTCTTCAAGATACCCACTTTTATATAGATAGATAAAAATATTATAATAATTCCTTCCATTGAATGATATACACATCACTTTTTAGGTTTTTACACAACCTAATAATACTTCAGTTTGTTTTTTTTTTTTAACCTCCTGACTCTTGAAGATATTATGCATATTATGTCCTCTTCTATTTTGCCAGTGAATTAGTAATAGTGAAAAATAGTTTTGTTTCTATACCATCCTTTCTGGTATCTTGTTAAGACACACTTAGCAAACTAATACAATATAACAATCTATTTTTAGACTGATTACAAATACTAATATTTATCTCATCCCTGTAAGATAGGTTCTTTTATTACCTCTGTTTTACAGTTGAGATACAGAAAAAAAAATTGTCCAATGTCATACAGCTGCTAGAACTGAGAATAGAATTTAAGCCAGTCTGGCTCAAGAGTGTATGTTTTAATCATCACAGTATGCAAACTCTAAAAAATATTCAGTAAAATTCTGACATAGGTGGATAGTTAGCACTGTGATATTTTTGATATATGTATTTTATACCACATTTTTAGTCATGCTACTGTGGAATGGAACAGTGATAAAACCATGGGTTTGATCATTTTTCTAGCCACTAACTTCTTGTGGGACTAAGTTAAGGAAATAACTACTCTAAAGGTATAAAGCAGGGGTGCCTTTCTACCCATCTCATAACTTTATTTTCAGTTTTTGTATTTTTACTAGTGCATGTTTGCAGTGCATAACGATTAAATTCTTCCTGGGGAGCTGGTACATGACATCACACCGTATTTCTTCTTTTCATCCCCTTTCCTTTTCCTCTCTCCCCCTTCCTTTCATCCCTTGGTCCCCTTCATTTTTGCAAAAGATCTGTTTCCTATTAATCTTTTATTTTGCTCTTTATTTGTATTTTGGAAGTCTCACGTAAGAGAAACCATACAATATTTAAGCTTGTGTGTCTGATTTATTTCACTGAACAGTATGCTCTCAAAATACATCCATTTTCCTACAAGTGATTCAAGTTTATTCTTTTTTATGGCAGAGTAGTACTCTATTATGTATAAATGCCACATTGTTTTATTCATTCATCTGCTGGTGGACAATGTAGACCACTTCTAAGATTTAGTTATTATGAATTATGCTGCTATAAACATGAATATGCATTTGTAACTATTTCAAGAAGAATTTTTGAGGATCAAATAAAACAACTGTCAGATTTAAAGATTATGGCAAATACTATAGAGGTAGCATTCTTTTACTAATTATAATTGAATAATCCTTCAGCTTTTCAGCAGTCACATGTATAGCAGTTTTGGCTTTAGAATACAATCTTAAATCTAAAAACAAAAGACTTAAACAGGTTGCTTTTAGGTAGGAATATTTACTGAAGCAAAAATTACCACCAGCAGATTGATAGAGAAGAAAATATGAAAATGTTAAAGAAATCAAAATTAGAAAACCTTAGTAGTCTGAGTTCATTTATAGTAGGAATAAGTAGATAATTTATGGTATAGTAGTTCCTACAGGTATCACTATAAGAATATAGTAATATAATATAATATATAGTAATATAGTTAATTAATAGTGGTATCTATATAGTTATGTTAATATATCACAGCATAATTGTGAATGTTCATATTTTTAACTGAATTAACATGAATTCAAATCTAAGAATAATTCTAATGGAAACCATTTATTATATTTTAGAAAGATTAGTGATACTACTTCAAATATTTTAGAACTATTATGTTCTATTCTATTTATATTAATTTAATAGTTTTTAAACATAGCAAGTGTATTAACATGAATATTTAAACAGTATACTAAAAGCTAAAATGCCAAAAAGATTTAAGCGATATCTCAGATTACTTGTTTATCTGGAACCTGAATCAAATTTCAAAGTTAGATGTTTTAATATGGCAGTTACCCCTTGCTCCTAGGTGGTATAGATGCTAAATCTCACAAGCTATTCTGCTTTGAAAAATCTAGAAATTATGTGTAAACACTTGAATAAGAAGTGATATTACAGGTAAAGAAGTATTTAATATTCATAAGATTCTCTATGAGTTATCTGTCAGTCTCTGGCAAATCATCCTAAAACATTGTGGTTTAAAACTACTGCAAATTATTTTTGCTTCCAATTTGGTTGGCTGGACAGTTCTTTCACTGATCTCTTCTGGATTTCCTGAATGTCTGGACTCTTCTAAACCTAAGATTTACATACCTTGCGGGATGTCCAAGAGATCCCCACTCACAGGTCTGGCAGTTGGTCTGCTGTCAACTGAGTATCTTGGTTTTACTTCATGTGGTCTTTCAACTGTCTTCCTTGCAAGGTGATCCCATATCAGTGTTCCAGGAGGGCCAAGGTTAAACCTATGTTACTTCCAGCCACAGGATATGAAAGTTACAAACTCGTGTTGGCCACATTCTTTTGGTCAAAGCAAATCACTAGCAAAACTAGCTTCAAAGAGTTGCAAAATGGATTCTACCACTTGCTGGGATGAACATTTTGTGACAACATTTAGTCTATTAAAGGTTGTCAGAAAACCCACTATTTACTTTAAGTGATTTTATTAAGCCATTAAATTATTAATTACTCCAGCACATTTACATTTTACTAGGATAATTCATACTTCCCATAAATACACTCTTTGCAATTGTTTATGATTATGTTTCTCAATGGCCTGGTATGATGCATAAAAATTTTAGTATTACCATGTTATTTCTATTGGAAAAATATAAAGCATTAAAAATATAAAATGTTTAATTACTATTCAACATAGAAATATATTGCTCTTGAGAGTGACATACACTCTGTTTTTGTTCAAGATTAAAGAGGTTTGTTGAAATTTATACTTGTTTTTGATCCAGAATGCAACTAATGAACTCACTAAACAGACGTCAACTGTGAAGTCTCTGAAACTTGAACTCCTTGCAAAAGAAGAACACATAAAGGAAATGCATGAAAAGTATGTTTTTTATATTTCTATCTATTGTATTTGGTGCCACCTAGCGGTGATCAGATCTATTAAGTGTTGCACTCAAGAAACTACCATGTAACACTAACAACGTAGTTCTACTTTCTGAGTTAATGCCTAAAGCTACCTAAGATGGATGTTTAAGGAATACTAACTATATAGTGTGATTAATTGCAAGCTCGTACTATTTTTATTAGGGTGATAAAGTCAGAACTTCCTTTTCATTTCAAATAAATATAAATTAATGACAAGTCTGAACAAAAATCTTTGTTTTGACAATTATTTGACAAAATTATGTAGAGATTAGTACTTACATTGGATTTAATACCTAAGTTTTATAAAACTAAAATGGAAAAAGGAAAATTTTGTTCTGTGTAAAATAATTTGGATGTACTTTGGCCATTATTATTAAAAAGGGATTTTAAATACTGTGTTCCTTGAAACCAAATGATTTTTTTCTATATATTTTATAAATATTATACAGCTTATGGATAACTTGTTTTGATAGAATTCCAGTCATCACTGTTAAATTTAAAATGCATTTCTTATATATACACTTGTATGCCACATTATAAGTAAACATCATGTAAAATTGATATTAGTAGATAAAATTATTAGACAAGAAGATTGGTTAATTTATTTAACTGAGAGTATCTTGAAGCAAAGGACATATCTTACTCATTGTTTAATAATGAGGAATACAGAGGTCACTCTGAATCCTGGCTCCTCTGTCTATTAGCTCCATGATTCTATTTGCTAGTACTAATTTATAAGGTTTTAGGAGGAATAAATGAATTAAAACATGTAAATACTTATAATACTAACTGGCATATAGCCACTCTGTTAAAGTAATAATAGTGATGGCAGTAGTAGCAGCAACAGTAATAATAGTTGTCATCCACTGACCATTTATTTTATCTTTAATATTTTACCCACTTCTGCTAAATAGATAGATGAAGTCAGTTTCAAAGGATAGTAAATCTTCTAATTTAGTTTCTTTGCATATTATAAGATTTTACATTTGTTTGCAAAAGTATAAGATCATCGTTTAACATTTTTAAACTTTTGATTATCTCTAAATATTACTTCAATTTTTTAAGTAATACAAAAAGATATTTTAAATATGATAATTTAAAGTTTTCTTAGATCTACTATTTCTCAGTCTTCATTTTCAAGTATATATGTGATACTATAATAACTAAATCATAACATGATTGTAGATTTTATTTAAATTATCATAGAGCAGTATTTTAATCAATGCCATTTGTTTTTCTAATTTACAGTTTTATTAATATCACATAGCATTTTAAACCTAACAGTAGGTATAAAATTGAATAATATGTAAGATATGACCACTGATAAAAGTATTTTCTATTATCTTGATAAAATATCTTTTGTACCTTTTAAGGATTTCTCGAATGGAGAGGGATATAACTATGAAAAGACATTTGATAGAGGACTTCAAATTTCGTCAGAAAGTAAATTCAGAAAGTAATGAGAATTTTAGTCAGATGTTAGAAAGTCTTGAAAAAAAGGTAACAATTTTTATCTCAAGTAAAAATATCATTTCCCATTGTATTTACTTTCTTATCTCACATATTCAGGTATGAATAATCTTACAGAAAGTACTCAGTGGATATGCATCATGATTACAGAATTGTGTTACTTGCTCTGTGTATACTTTTGGTTTTAAAATTCAAAACTCCAAAACCTCATACATTCAGTTTCTATTTGTAATTATTTCATGAGAAGATAAATTGAAGTTTAAAATTTTTTCCAATTTCTCTGATATATGGTTCATTTTGTTCAAAAGTAAAATTATACTTTTACAAAATGAACTGTTAAGGTTATAATACTGAACTGTTACTGTTAAGGATATATTCAAATTTATATTTCAGAATTAAATATAATTTATATTCAGAATGAAAAAGTGATAACTATCACAAGTTCTTTAAAAATTGTACGTTTTCTATACACTTAGTACTTGGGAAAAGAGTTTTAGTTTTTAGTTGTAGAATGTATTTCACCAAACTACAAAGTCTTTGCTTACAACAACAAAAAGGTACTATTTTTGTAACTCATAAAGTGGCTTGTGCCTAGGCATCCATTACATGTTATCCACTTCAGAGAGACTATCTTCTTCACTTTCACCATTAAAGTTGAAAATGTCAGTATCTGTTAGCTCAAATGGATTTAAAGAAAAAATTTAGTATAACATGATATATGAATATGGATTTTCAGTTTCTCCTCCATACAACTGTATAGATAATAATTATTTTCTGTGGGCTTTTCAATTTATCTTTTAAATTTTGCTAATTTTTTCAACTTGAATAATCATTACAAATATAATTTTAGAATCTTTGTATAAGTAATCATGGATTTGGTACTGTTAAACTGAAAAAAAATTTTTCCTCTGTTATTCTTTGAAATATGTAATAAATAGATTATTTATTGCTTTTTTACATGTATTCATATACTTTTGTGTAAATTTGGGTTTTATTATTAATTTAAGGGTAGTTTCATTCTGCAAATATAACAATTGAATTTGATACAACTTATGAGCAATAAATGGAATTAGACTCAGTAGAATGCCTTTACCAATAAAAATTACCTTTATGCTTTCACTGTAGATAAAGACATTAACTGAAGAATGTTCTAATAAGAAAGTAGTAATTGATTCACTAAGGCAAAGACTTAATGTTGCTGTAAAAGACAAGTCACAGTATGAACAAATGTATCAGAAAACTAAAGAGGAGTTAGAGAAAAAGGTATATATTTATTCCTTTTTAGTCTAAAAATGGTATATCATGGTGTCTTGCTCATTTTAATGTCACTTTTTTCTCTATGAAATACTATTAACTACTTAGAAACTTCAGATAACTGCAAATACATTGTTTCTCTATAAGTAATAAGAATTTATTTAACATTAAAGATTGCTCTGTATTACTAACACTAAAAACAATCATGAATTTTGTCCAATAAAAGTAAGTGAATATTAAGTGTAATGAGACCCTCTCCTTATGTGATAGGTAAAACTAACTGTTCCAAATCATTTTATGTGATTTTTTTTTATCTTCTGAAGGATTTCAAGCTTACTCTCCTAGTATCAAAAGTAAATGAGAGTGAATCTGTAATTGCAGAAATTGAAACAGCAGCATCTAAGCAACTTCAAGGATTAGCACTGCAAAGTGAGCAAGTTCTAGAAGGGGCCCAGAAGAAATTGTTATTATCAAATGAGAAAGTGGAAGAGTTCATTATATTTGTGAAGGTTTGAATTATTTGAAATTTACTAATTTAAACTTTTTTCAGAGTAGGTAGTGATCTACTTCAAATGATTTTTTTTAATGCTTCTCTGTGCTTTTCCTATCTCACAAACTTTTTCTTCATCTCACATGTCAGAATGTGCAAATATTCTCAATAACAGGTTTATTTTTATAGATGAATTTTAAATTTTTCTACTGTATGTTAATATTTCTTAATGACAACTTAGTAATGAAATTGTTGTAATTGAGTATCCAAGATAGGTTTGAGATGAAAGAAGTAATTTCCACTCTACCCTGTCGTCATTTTGAAAATCACCCAAGCAAGAACAACAGAAACTTACTCCATGTTTAGTGAAGCTAGTAGCCATCTGAAGTTCAGTGCACAAACTTTCAAGGCATGGAAGGGCTATAGGAATGGCAAATGACTTAGGAGAACAAAGGGAAGACAACCTAAGTGCTTGGAGAAAAGTGATGATAGAGATTGAACCATTATAATTTAACCTAAAAAAATGAAAAACTTCAGAAAAGCAGAGCTATTAGTTGTACAGGGGACCACCAAAACTGCAAATGATGAAGCATTGGTCGGTAATGGTAGGTGACAGGTAGATTATTTGGAAGTTATATTATGAAACTTTCAGACTTCTGGTCTTTGCTTTGGTCCCATACAATCAGCAGTACAGTGCTGCTGGAGCCCTCTGGAGAAACTCAGAAGAGATTCTAGATTGAGAGGTATCATGGACTCTGAGGTCTAGAATTCTTCTAGTCCTTGGAATCTAACTCTGAATTGTTTACAAATCTGTTTGGGGTCATTTATTATTTGTATTATAGTTAGTAAGAAAATGTTTTGCTACTAGGCAGACCATGAGTTTCATAATAAAAGAAGCATACACCATAATGCATAGCAAAAAAAAAAAAGGCACACCATAATGATCATTAATCAAATTAAAATTTTCATTAAGAATGTAAAATTTTAATGGTAGTTAATTTGCCTGTAAAAGTAAGAGCTAAAACAATATGCCAGTGGGAAATTAAATCCTTTCTTTCTCTTCTTTTTCTCAAAGCACAGTATCTTTTTTTTTAATTTTAAAAAGGGTAAAATTAAAAACAACAAAACAGAACAAAACGGAACACAAGAAAGCAATGTAAGAGACATAGATTTCAAAGCAAGACAATCAGAGATCTTCACTATCTATCATATTGACTCTTTTTTTCTTCCAAATAGTTGTCCATATCTTCACATACAGAGAATTCACATGAAACAACATAGTATGGAATTGATCTGAACAGGATGAGGAAGGTATTCTAGGTCTTCAAGACCAGACACTAGGGAAGCCAAGAATAGCTGTCATAGTGTCTCTCCTTCTCTTCAAAACAGCTGTCCGTACCTTCATGTATGTTGAACTTAAACAAAACAAAACAGGCTAAAATCACTCTGAACAAAGAATGATAGTATTGCTGGATTTTACATCATGATGCTACGGAATCAGCACTGGGTACTGTAGTGTCTCTTTTTCTTCAAAGTAGTTGTTCATTTCAACATGCATTATATAGTTGGTTCTCATAAAACTGTTTATAAGTTCTACGCATGCATGAGTCTGTACATGTATATCTATCCTTTCTGTATTAGAGGGAAAAACAAAACAAAGCAAAACAAAACAAAACAAAACAAAACAATTCCTAGAAAAACATGAAGCAAAAAAGTTGTATAAAACTGCAATACAATGTGATCTACAATGATTACTATGATATCTTGGCAGTATATAACAACATTAATAAAAACAAAACATTGGAGACATTATAAGACTTCAAAAGCAGGTAATAATGAAACCAGAGTGGGTATCCTAGTGAATCTTGTCATCTTCAGCATAGTTGCCTATACTCTTAGACTTGATACTATCAATCATAACAGATTCAAATAAAATCAGTCAATACAAAACAGCAGTCTAACAAACCAGATTCAAATAAGATCAGTCATAATAAGACTGGAAGTTATACAGGGCTTCAGATGAAGATAATAGGAAATTAAGGATGATTACCATAATATGTCCTGGGATAACTGTCCGTGCCCTCAAATCTAGTACAAGTAGACAAACTGGAACAGAATATAATCCATCTAAACAGAGTGGTGAGAATAATGTAGATTTTAAATCTTGTTACCCTATTAATAATATCCTCTGCCTTTCTTTTTTAGACAGTTCCTCCCCTTTCACTCCCACAGGGTGAACTGCCCATTTTGGGTCCCACTAACTCCCTCAGTTTTTAGATTGGGGGGAGCAACCTGCTATTTATCCTGGTTCTGAACCTTTTGACTCCTGGGCTTGATCTCAAATTGTATTCCTTTACCTATAAAAGCCTCAAGGTTTTCCTTCGTTATAGCTGAGTAGTTCTCTACTGCACAAAAGTATCATATCTTTTCAACCTATCTGCAGGTGCTGGTTGAGTTGCCCCTATTTCTCTCTGGTTCCCTGTCACATAGAGCATTGTTTTCTCATATTTGACTTTCTGCCCATAAACCCTCTTTCAGGTTAATTATGTTTCCAGTACAGAACATCTCGATAGACCCTATCTCCTGATCTACTCTGCCTGTATTTCTTTTTGTTAGTATATCAAGGCCATCTATGTTAGAGATTACAGCCAGCCTTCTCTGCCTCATTTCTGCTATGCTATTTTTCTGCCACTGGTTGTCTATTTTCCTCTTTCATTCCACTCTCTGCCCCATTCATTGAGGCCTCTCTGCCACTGTTCCTGAAATCCTCATATTCTTTTCCTCTCTCTCTAGAATGTCCTTCATTACTTTTTATAGAGTTGGATTGGTGGTCACAAATTCCCCTAGTTCCTCTTTGTCATGGAAGCATCTTGTTTCTCCATTAATTTCTAGAGACAGTTTTGCCTGATACATCAATCTGGGCTAGAGGTTATTTTCTTTCAGGGCTTGAATTACTTTTCTCCAAGCTCTTCTTGATTTGATGGTCTGTGTCAAGAAGTCTGCCATGATTTTGATGGGTTTTCCTTTATAGGTGATCTGTTTCTTTTCTCTGACAGCTTTTAATATTCTGTTCTTATATTGAATTTCTATGATCTTGATTATTATGTGTCTGGGTGTAGCTCTGTTTTGGTTGTAGGTGGCTGGAGTTCTGTATGCTTCATACATCTGCATATCATTTTCTTTTGTTATGCTTGGAAAGTTTTCCTTAATAATTTCTGTGAATAGCTTTTGTAATTCCTTTGTTTTGACTCCTGTGTCTTTGTTCACATGTTTTATTCTTAGCTTATTTAGATCCTCTTCTCATCTTCTAGCCTTTGTATTGTTTCTGCCTGTTTCCTTGTTATTTTTAAGAGATCTTTCCTTTCATGATCACATGTTGCAAGCCTTTCTTCAAGTTTTGATAATCCATCCTTAGTTTCTTTCAAGCAGTTTTGCCAGCTTTCAATGGAGTTTTTAGTTTCCTGGTAATCTCTTTGAATCTGCTTCATGTATTCTAGGTTTTCTTTGTATTCTTCATTGAATGCTTCTCTCCTTCTTTTGTGTTCCTCCATTCTTCCATCTGTGTCTTCTTGAGAGGTGCTTAGCATTTCTTTTATTAATCTACTTATATCTTGCTTAACTTGAATTAATATTTTAGTTTTGAGCTCCTTTATGAGGTCCCTAAGATATCTCTTTATGTTCACTGAGCCGTATTTGATGTTGCATGTTTGCTGCCCTCAATCTCTGTTGTATTTATCTCTCCAGGATCAATATTCTCAAGGTTGGGGGCTGGGGACTTTTTCTTATTTCTTTCTCTCATCATGTTTTTGGTTCCTTCCATATAAATGTATACTGTAGTTCCCAGTCCCTTTCCCTGTTGGTTACAGCTCCTCTGAAGCACACAGGCTAGGGATTTCTGCCCTCTCCTGTCCCCTGTCAGTCACTGAGGTGCAGGTAGGAGTAGTGTATGCTGTCTCCTTCCCTCCAGGCCAGCCAACCTTTGCGGGCCTTACTGCGTCAGTGCATGCTGTGCATAAGGAATCGGTTTGGGATGACTTACTGGGTCCCGGCCAGGGGTGTGACCCAGGCCAAGCAGATCCCACCAATGTGCTCTGGGAGGGAAGCAACCAAATGAAGTCACTGCCATTCCCAGTTCGGCCAGTCCTACCTGACTCCAACGTGTCATCCAGTTGGTCGCCCCTTTCCCGTGGGAGGGTCTCATTCCCAGCACTCACCATGGTATAATGCCAGTCCCTCTCTGGCTCCATTCTCTACTTGCCTGCCCGACCTCCAACTTCAGTGTGGCTGTGGCACGAGTGCACGGTGCCTCTGGGCGAGTCGCATGCAAGGCGGCTCAGCTCCACTCAAGCCAGTTGCATAGGCGTGGGTTTGGATGCTCAGGTCGGTCTTGGGCACGAATTCAGGCGGCTCAGCAAGAGCGCTGTGCTCGCGGATCTTAGCTTCTCTAATAATAGCCCCAGGACTTCGTATTCGAGCAGCTCGTTTCCCTTCAGTTTCTTCCTTGGTTGAGAGAATCCATCTCCCTCTATTGGGATCTCTCCAGTATGTTCTATTCTGACATCTGAGCTGTCTCTCTCAGAGAGGCTCCATATCCTGCTGCCTACCAGTCTGCCATCTTTTCCTTCTCCACAGTATCTTTTTTCAAACCTTTATCCCTGTGGTTAAGAGGATAGAGCTAGGGACCTGCACGGTGTGGTTGACTCGGGGTATCGGGAGAACAAGGAGCTCCTCCCCTCTCTGGGGGGCGGCTGTGATCCTGCTGGTGGGCAGGCTGAGAATCAGACATCTCATGTCGTCCTGTCCCATGTGCCCCCCCTTAGCAAGTGGAAGCCAGTTAACTACACATCTTGTGAAAAAATTGGCTATGGTATTTAGTATGAGCTCCCCATATGCAAAGATATGGACAACCATTTGGAAGAAAACAAGAGACAATATGACAGATAGTGAAGATCCCTGGTTGTATAGCTTTGAAATTTATGCTTTCTTAGGTCCCATTCTGTTCTGTTTTGTTGTGTTTAATTTTACCTCCCTTAAAATAAAATAGAGGGGAAAAGAAAGTGCTCTAAAGAATATAACTGCATGTATGTTTAAGTGTGTAAGATAGATGACCACATTACTGTTTTTGTTAGATTGTTGAGCAGAACTGTTAATAGTCTCACTGTTTAAATGTCTACTTTGTGTGCTTTAATTTTGTAACTTGAACAACTGTTTCCAGTGAGGACAGTATGTAACTTATCAAGTGGCGATTTCTTAGTGTTTTTGTTTTTGTTTTGTTGTTATTCTTGTGGTTCTTTTATTTTTTGCCTTTGGAATTCTGTATTGTTGCTACCCTTTTTCTGTTTTGTTTGGTTTTCTTTTTTGTTTTTTCTCTTTAAATAAAATTTAAAAAAAAAAGAGGATAGAGCTAAACTTTGCCACGTACTAGCTGTGTGATCACAGACAGGTGACTTATCTGAAAAATGATCATAATAATAAAATATACCTAAGGTTAGGATTTAAACAAGTTGTTTTCACTAAAGCTCAGCATAGTACATAATATAAGAGAAATGCTAAGTCTCAACTATTACTACTATTGAGAATAATAATAGCAGTAATAGAACAGTGTTTCATAGCTGTCTCCTGAACATGTATGTAACTCATAAATTAATACATAACTATAACATTTTATATTTTTGTTTCAAGTAGATTATAGCTAATTTGATGGCACGAGTATTTTCATTTATTTTCCTCATAGTACTTGTTCCTGATAGGGTTCATTAAATTCTTGAGGAATTGATCTTATATCAGCTTTAAGAACTGTACTACACATATAGTCACTGCTCATATTGATAACACTTTTAAAGCAAGAACAATGCCCATTCTTTAATGAACATAGTTAGGTGATTGTACATAGTTGCTATATGAAACAATATAATCATCAAGGACACAATGTATAAAACTTACTAGATTATATTATAAACAAAAATACTTCATAAATATTATTAGTAGTATTAATAGCATAAATATTTGTTTTTACAGTGTGCAGTGTGCAATGTATGTTATCTTCACTCTTGTCTTTATTCATAAGGTACGGCTCGGTTAAGTAAATATAAAACAATAGCAATTACCCCATACATACTATCAGAATACTGTACAAAAAAAAAGAAATCATTGGCAAAAGAAATTTCGGGAGAGGAAAAAGCCCTGTTAAACTGGCAGTATATTCATAAACCATCAGTGAGTCACAGAAGAAATCAAAGAAGAAAATTAAAATTTTCTGAACGTTAATGACAGTAAGCTCATTGAATCTTCTGAGGTGCCAGGAAAGCATTCTTAGAGGAAAATTCATAATCAGTGTTCACATTATGAAAACAGCAAGCTCAAATATTCAACCTTATGAGATATCTTAAAATACTTGAAAAAGACAATAAATCAGCCCTAAACCTAAAGTAAAGAATAGAAATTATAAAGATGAGAGTGGAAATGAATGAAATTGAGACTAAAAACACGAAAAAAAAACCAAAAAAAAAAAATGAATTGAAAGCTGATTCTTTGAAACAGTAAATAAAATATCCAAGCCCCTAGCCAGATGTACCCAGAAAAGGCGAGAAAAGGCTCACATCAATGGAAGTAGAAATGAAGATGGTGAAATCACGACAGACACTGTGGAAATCCAGAAGATTGTTTGCAAAATTATATTCCAACAAATTAACAACTTTTGAAGAAATACACAGATATTTAGACAAATACAAACTAAAAAACTAAGTCAGGAAGGCATAAATATGGGTGACAACTCTATAACAAGTAATGAAATTGACACAGTAATAAACAATCTACCAACTAAAAAGAGCCCAGGACCTGACAGAGTCACTGCTGAGTTCCACAAAAACCTTTAAGGATATATCACCAGTACTCCTCAAGAAATTGAATGGGAAGGAGTAATCTCAAACTCACTTATGGAACCTAGTATCACACCAATCCCAAAACCAAATAAAGATCCTACTAAAAAAGAAAACTGTAGGCCAATCTCCTTAATGAACATAGATGCAAAAATTCTCAACCAGATATTAGCAAATAGAATGTAGCACATTATCAAAAAGGTGATACATCATGATCAAGTAGGTTTCATTCCAAAGATGCAAGGATGGTCCAACATCCACAAATCAGTAAATGTAATATATCACATAAACAGAAGTAAGTTTAAAAAATGATATAATCTCACTTCTTTAGTATGAGTATTTTTGGAGCATTACAATTTTATTTTTACATAAGCAGTTATTACTAGGTTAGTCTCTTAAATATGATTTTTAAACAGTCATATGATACAACTCAACACTCGGTTGATCTGATCATTATAGGAGTCAAAAGGAAATTATAGATGTATTTAAAATTCTTAATAGAAATGCATTATCTTAAATTAGTAAACTTTACACCATGTAAATTATATCTCAATAACTCTGTTTAAAAAGCTGTTAAAACACACATTTGTGTACTCACTGTCACTTGCCATGTGATGCCCTGCACCACTTTGCAACTCTGCCAGAAAGGCCATTACCTCATGCAGCCTCATGACCTTGAACTTTCAGCACCAGCAGGAAAAACTCTTTACAATTAAAAAAAGTTGTTTTAAAAAATACATTGTGTCTTCAAAAAGCTATTATGGGGTTGGTGACTCCAGAATATCTGAGTAGCCAATTGTCACTTTCCTCATACTCTAATCTTCCTGAAAAGTCTTTTCTAATTTATCCATAACTATTCAATGATACTCAAAATTAATACAGCTAACAATACAAAGAGTCATTTATAAAGACTGGAAAACTTAAAAAGGGTAGAAAACTAGATCTAATACAGTTGAAATGAAATACTTGCTACCTGTTTCTTGAACAATGCTGGCTTTTGAGTAATAAATTATAATAATGGAAGTATAGGAGTTGTAAGTAGAGATGTGATTCCAAGAGAATATTTTTACAGTGTCTTCAGATTTTGGAACAATTCCTAATCATTGGAAAGGACAAGGGGCTATTTCTTCTTGATAGAAATAGTTTGCAAATAAAATGTAAGTCATTAATGCTTATGTGCCTGACAACATGTAAAATCAAATTTGATGGAAATGCAAAAAGATATTGATGAATTCATACATATATTTACTGTATTGTAGTATAGTGTATACTATACTCAAATTTCAATTCACATAGACAAAATGTATATAGAGCTACTTTAGAAATTCATCTGGAACATTCACAGAAAAAAACTTACATCTAAAACTACATAGTATAAAAGTACAAAAAGAGACAATTATTTTGCCTATTTACCTTAATATAGTATAACTGTGATTTGACAAAATAAATAGCCAAGTTGATTTACTTAGAAATACCAAACAAGTCTATATGGTTTATGGTTAATATGAAAATAAAAATGAGTTCATAAACCATTTCATAATTAATAGTGAAAATGTATGGAATTCAGTCTAATCTTTCAACTCAAGATCTGAGGCAAAGAAAACAAAGGAAATGGAAACAAGGAGGAATATATAGAAATCTCAAACTCTGCACTTTTTAAAAAAAAGTTGAAAATGGTATGTCCAACTCACCCAACTAGGGAGTCCAGTTAGGCCTCCCATCTTTTCAGCCAATAACCTCCACCTGTTTTTTTAGTATACTCTAGGCTGGCCAAGGAGCTCAGTCATCAACCCTACCCGACCATGAAACACAGCCAGTGATCCTACTAATCATGGAGCTCAGTCTAGCATCCCACTCAACTATGGAGCATAGTGTGGCCAACCTGACCAGGCATAAATTAACAGCTTCACCCAAACATGGAGTAAAGCCATCAGCCCCCTCCAAGCAAATAACCTAACCAGTACTTCTACCCTTCCACATGGCTTAGCTTTCTTGCCCTGCTGGATTATGAAGCATAATGTAGTGTAATACCCTACATGGACTCTAGCTAGCCACACCACTTAATTAGAGACTGTAGCCTTCCACCTCTCACAACCAGGTGTGATTGTGGAGTCTTGCCTGTAGTACTGCCTAATTTCAAATTATAATCATTGGCACCATAGCCTGTGATCTTTCCTGATGAGAGGTAATTACAAAACCTAGCAGTAACCTTGTATGTCAGTAGTACTCAGCCAGCAGCCCTCCTGTTTTCAGACCATGGATAACATCTCTGCCCAAATAGAAACTTGACATTAAGCATCACCTATACATAGCTGTTACCTGATGGCCCATCCACAACCAAAAGTTGTACTAAGAATGACTGTCCCTGCTAAATCAAACTGATCAAGAGTAGAAGTTGCTGCTTCCTAAAATGTGCAGATACCAGTGCAAGGATACAAGATTTTGAAGAATCAGGAAAATGGCATCATTAAAAGAAATTAAAGCTCCAATAATTGACCCCAAAGAAGTGGAAACCTACCAACTGAATAATTTAAATTAGTCCTCTTAAACAACTTGAATCAACTACAAGAAACCATGACAATTCAATGAAATTAGGAAAGCTGTACATGAACAGAATTTGAAATGCAACAAAGAAATAGAACCCATATATAAAAATGAATCTTAGCAAGTTGTTGAAGTTTAACTCAGTGATAGAGCTTTCCCCTAGCTTACATATATCCACAGTGAAAAAGAAATCCTAGAGGTAAGGAATACTAAGACTGAACTGAAAAATCAATAAAGAGCTTTGATAGCATACTCAATCAAGGATAAGAAAGATTCAGTGAACTCAAAGGCAGGTCATTTGAAATAACCTGTCAGAGGAGCAAAACAGATGAAAAGCAGTGAAATCCACAGGACTGATGGGCCATCATCAAATTAAAAAATATATACATTATACAGATTTTAGAAGAGTGAAAAAGAGGTATAAAGACCATTTAAAGGAATAATCACAGAAAACTCAAAATATGGAGAGATAAAAGGACATGCAGGTTCATGAAACTCAGAGGTCCCCAAAACACTGAGTACAAAATATTCTGCAACAAGGTATTTATAATTAAATTGTTCTAAATCAAAACCAGAAAATTTTTAAATAAGCAAGAAAAAAGTGACTCACCATATACCAAGAAGCAATCATAAGAAAGGAAGACCCCGCTAGACTACCAGGCATTTCACAACAGAAATCTTGCAGGTCAGGAGAATATGAAGAGTTTGGTGTCTTCAAAATATGAAAAGAAAAAAGTTGGCAGCCAAGAATAGTATAGCCAACAAAGCCTGGATGAGACAAGAGGAAAGAAACCTTACAAAACAAAGAGAAGGAAGTTTATGCTTATGAGACATGCCGTCCACAGAATACCAGAGAGAGTTCTCCAGCTGTAATGAAAAGATTCTAATTAGTAATTCTCTATTAATGGTATTGAGTAAATTACCTTTAACTGATTTAAAAGTTTGTAAGTGATTATAAGCTGTAATGACAGTAATTTAATAATGGAAATATAAAAAGATATAACTTCAGGAATCTAAAATGTGAGGGGATAAGAAAGTAGGAGTGTAGAAATTTCATATGTGATCAAAGTTAATTTGTTAAAATTAAACTAGTTTTATTATGTAAGTTTTAAGATTTTGGCAGAGAAAAGTCTGAAGTAGACACACAAAAGATTAAGAGAAAGGAATCAAGGCATGAACAGTAAGTCCTATCACAAAGAAAGAAGAGAGAGAAAAAAAGAAATGATAAAGTAATTTTTAAATGGAAATAATAAGTTCTTAACTATTAATAATTAGTTTTAAATTAAGTAGATTAAAGTCCTTGAAATGCACAGACTGACTGAATTCTTAAAAAAAAGTAAGATCCAGAAATGTGCTACCTACGAGAGACTTGGTTTAGCTTTAGAGACACACAGATTGAACTTGAAGGCATGGATAAGATATTCTATAGAAATGGCAATCAGGAGCATAGATGGTCATACTTATAACAGACAATGTAGACTTTATATAATAAACTTTCAAAGGAAAATTGAAGGCAAAGGTATATATCATGAAGATATAAAATTATAAATATGCCTCAAACTTTGGAGCAGCTAAATCTATAAACCAAATGCTAATAGAACTCAAAGGAGAAATAAACAGCAATACAATAATAGAGGACTTTAGTACCCCATCACAACAATAAAAGTGACCAAACACTTGTTTGTGTTCCATCTAAATCCAATAAACAACCATCTATGTTCCATCTAAATCCAATAAACAACAAATTAAGACCCAAATTAGAAGGACATAATAAAACAGAAGAAATAAATTAGACAAAGATTAGAAAAAATAATATAGAAGATAAATAAAACTAAGAACTGATTTTTTGAAAGATAAAATGTAGGAGCAAATGAAGTCATAATTAAAAGAGCTATTACAGCTGATACCACAGAAATACAAAATATCAGAAAACTGAACAGTTGTATGTCAGTATTAGGTAATCAATAATAAATATGAATTCTTAAAAAACTTATAAAACACCAAATCATTAAAAAATAAAAAATCTGAACAGATCAATAAAGAGTAAGTTAGTTAATTTGATCAACAGTCAAAACTACCAGAAAAGAAAACCATAAAATCACATGGCTTCCCTAGTGAATTATGCCTAACATTTGAAAATTCATGACAGTGTTCAAACTCTTCCAAAAAACTGAAGAGGAAGGAACCCTACCGTACTTTATTTACAAGGCCACCATTATGCCAACAGTAAAATCACATAAAGACAACACAAGAAAATTGCAGATCAGTATCACTGATGAATATAGATGCAACAGTTCTCAACAAGATACAAGCAAAATATATTCAACAGTCTGTTAAAAATACTACATACCATATTCAAGTGGGACTCATCTCTAATCCAAGCATAGTTTAACAAAAGCAAATTAAAGTGTGATATACCACATTAACCAAATGAAACATAAAAATGATATCATAAAATCAGATGTAGAAAATAATTGTACAATAATCCCAAATCCCAGGGCCGGGGATTTAGCTCAGTGGCTTAAGTGCCTGACTGGCAAGTGTGAGGTCGTGAGTTCGATCCCTGGTACAAATAAAAAAAAAATCCCAAATCCTTTCATGATAAAAACAAATTGGGTGTAAAAGCAGTGCACCTTGTGATGGTTGATTTTGCTTGTCAACTTCATTATATTGAGAAACACCTACAATATTAGTAAAACTTACTTCTGAATGTGGCTTTGAGGTTGTTTTCAGAGACATTTGGCATGTGGGACAGCAAACTGAGGAAGAGGCCCACTTTGAATGTGAATGGCGTCATCCAATGGAACAAAATTGGAAGGAAGAACCCTAGGAATAAAAGCTTTCCTTCCTCTCAGCTTTCCTCTGTTCCCTTTCTTCGCCTTTCTTCCCCTCTCCTTTTCCCCCCAGCCTGTTTCTCTCTCCTCTCCCATCTCCCCCGCTATCTCATCCACCTTTCTCCTCTCTTTCCCCACCTCCCTCCCTCTTGCTCTTGCTTTCTCCTGTCCTCCAAGGAAACTACTTCCCTCCAAATGCCTGCTGACGTGATGTTCAGCTTGTCATGGACCTAAAACCAATGAACCCAGCTGACCATAGACTTATGGATGAAAATCTCTGAAAATGTGAGACAAAATAAATCTTTCATCCTTTAAGTTGGTTTTTTTTCAGATATTTTATCATAGTGATGAAAAGCTAGCACGTTATTTAAGTGCAATAAAAGCCATATATAACAGCTAACCACATACTCAATGGCAGGAGGTTGAGTGTTTCCACTAAAAGTAGGAACAAGATAAGAATGCACACTTGCATAATTCTCACCACATTTATTTTACAAAGTACCAGAAGTTCTTGCCAGTGCAATTAGGCAAAAACAGACTGCCCCTATAAAAGGCACCCAAATCATGAAGAAAGAAGTAAAATTGACCATTTTGAGGTGACTTGATTGTACATAGAGAAAACTCCATAAATCCAACCAGAAAACTGTTGAAATAAATGAATTTGTAAAGTTGCAGGATACAAAATTAACATACATTAACAGCAAACTCTGAAAAAGTAAAAATAATTAAGAGCATCATCAAAACAAAACAAAAACTTAAGTGAAAAGATCATATGATTACTGAAAAGTATGTCATTGATGAAAAATTTTTGACAAAGGCACAAATAAATGGAGATATTTTATGTTCATGGATTAGGAGAATTAATATTTATATCTTAGTACCCCCAAATGATCTATGGATTCAATACATTTTTTCAAAATGCCAATGACTTTTTAACAAAAATAGAAAACAATCATAAAAATTCATTGGAAACTACAAGAGATCTTGAACAGATGAACCATTGTTGAACAGGATGAGTAAGTCTTATTTGAAACTATATTCCACTTTCTTACTCAAAGCTATATTACAAAGCTATAGTAATCCAAACAGCCTGGTACTGGCATAAAAACAGACACATATACCAGCAGAACAGCATAGAGTTCAGAATTAATGGTCAGCTAATGTTTAACAAAAGTACAATTATTAATGATAGAAAAGGATAATCTCTTCAATAAATGGTTCATGGAAAACAAATAAATTGGACCCTTCACTACTGTTATAGTTTGTATCTAGATGTCCTCCAGAGGCCCCATGCAGTCATGGTGGGGCAGGCTTTTCAGAGGTGGCTGCATCTAGAGTATATGATACTGGAATTAAGGGTGTATGATTAATAAATCACTCCACTGATTGGTTTGACATAATGGTAGAATTAAGGGTATGAATGCTACACCTGCCCTAGAGTGGTAGTCTGCATACAATAAAGGTACAGAAGAGTCTTGTTTTCTCCCTTCACTGCTTTTTCTGTCATCTGCCACCATGAACTATTACTCTTCTGTCACATGCCACCCTGCCTTGGAGCCAGCTAATAACAGACTGAAACCTCCACAAATTGAGAGCTAAATAAACTCTCCTTCCTTTAACTTTGGGTGTTGGATATTTTGTCTCAGCAATGAGAAAGGTAACTAAGACACCTACTCTCAAAAGTTAACCAGAAGTAGATTAAAGACCTAAATATCAGACCTGAAACATTAAGACTCTAAAAAGAAGGCTCAGGGGAAAATTCTTTGGCATTGGCTTTGGCAGTTTTTTGAATGTGACACCAAAAATCAAAGCAACAAAAACAGAAATAAGTAAGTGTGACTAAAAGGCTTCAGTACAGCAAAGGGAACATTTCACAAAATTAAAAGGCAGAATATAGAAGAAAATATTGTAAACCATATATCTGACAATGGCTAATGTCCAAAGTATATAAATAATTTAAACAATTTAGTACCAAAACCACGAAAAACCCAAGTGAAAACCGTGCAAAAATCCTAAATAAATCTTTATCCAAAGAAGAAATGAAAATAGTCAACAGGTTCATGAAAAGGTGTTTACCATTATAAATTATTAGGGAAATGCAAATCAGAATCACAAAAATCTTAGGAACAGGGTTTGGGATTGAGTAGAAAGGGATATAATTGAACTATTTGGAATGATGGAATTATTTTTTAATCTGGGTATAGTTTACCCTAGGTTTTAATTTGTAAAAAGCTCATTAAACTATATAACCAAGATTTAGCATTTCACTGTACAAATTTTACCTCAGAAATAACAAAGAGAACTTAAATATTCATCTTTAGTTAATGATATGCATGCTGAGGAGTTTATAGGTGAACTGTAATAATATTTTCAATTTTCTTTGAAAGACATCAACAAACTTAGGACAGATGAAAGAATATATATGTGACAAAGCAATGGAAAAGTTAATAATATCTAGTTAGTAAATGTGTGTGTACTAAACACTTTGCAACTTTTTTGTATGTTTGAAATTAATATTAGGACAAAATGTGCTTAGGAGAATTCTGACTTAATTGTAGAGGGGTAAAATAAGGATTCCCTCTTTTCTCCCTTGGAAACATGGAGTAAACAAAAAGACTGATAAAAGTGTTTTTCCTTTTTTCTTTACCACAAAACAAGATCCTATCTCTAAAACTCAGTATTTCAAAGTATATGCATGAGAAGCCAAAAGTTTGGAAGAATGACAGAACTATGCAAGACAGAGCAGAGATAAGAACTAGAAAGAGCGTACTTGGTGTTACAGGATCTCTGAAAGATCCAGCAAAAATACATTCTTTCAAGATAAAAGCCATGAAATACAAATCCTAAATTCCTTATTTCCAACAGCAGAATGGAGCTTAAATAGTTCATGATACTAACTTCCTAGAACTGGTTTGTTTTCAAAGAAAATGGGAGGCAGAGCTGAGTAGAGAATAGCACAGACAAGTCTTTCTGCAGAATGCACCTTTTCTCACAAAAGCCAAGAATATAGATTACTTACAAACAAAGAACAACCAACCAACCAAAAATAGCCTAGATAATATAATTCAAAAGAAAAGCCACTTAAATTAATATATAAAATTCTATTTGCCTGAAACATACCCCAGGCCCCTCTGCTGTATAACTTTCAAGAAAAACTCTCACTCTTCATTCCCAAAACGAGTCCTAGGAAAAAAGACAGCTTAGTATCTCTACAAACATAATAGAATAAAAATGGAAGAGAAAATAGGAATGGTAAATGACAAGAAAATAAGTTTTACTGGCATTAAATTGCTGTACAGCAGGTGAGAATATTTTACCATGATGTAAAGTATTTATGATACAATTTTTAAAACAAAAATCACCAAAGTGAGGTACAAATAAGTGTATCAGCTAAGTGAAAAGTGACAGGACTGTGGAAGCAGATGAAAGCAAGCTGGAAGATGAAGCAAGGAACTAGAAGAAAGTGTAAATATTCCAGAAAAAAACATTTTTGATGGTTTCATGTGTGTTTGTATTGAAGCTGATGAAACTGTATACTTATTGCATTGAACCTACTGCATTAAGTATACCTCCAACAGTAAGTTTAAAAAAAACCCCACAAACTTAATGCTGTAAGCAACAAAATGAATAAATCTTTCAAATATCATGTGAAATGTGTACATAAAGGTATATACTTGTAGTATATTTAGTTTATGTAATACCTTAGAACAGATAAAATTAAAATCATAATTCAGAACAGTCGCTTTCTGGGTGTGGGAGGAATTAATTGAGAAAAGACATCAGGGAAATTCCTATACCTTGAGCATGTTGGTGATTATACAGACATATGTAACTGTTAAAAATCATTAAAATAATACTTTAAAGTCTGTGTGCTTTATTTCATTTTAGTTATGCCTAGTATTTTTAAAAGTAGTTTTATGGGACAAATTTAGGGGACACATGAAAAAGATTCAAGGTATAATTGAAGTCTAAAAAAACAAAATATTAGTATAGAGAAAATACATTAAAGGAGAGAGACTTCAAAGAATATAATTTGAACCAGAGAAAATTAATCTAATATATCATGCACTGGGTATGTTCTAGTGAAGATTCTGGACTTTAAAAAAAATAGTAAAAATAAAACACCTGCAATGCGCTTCAACTTCTCTCTTGCCTAGACCTGCTTCCCTTAAATTCTTATAGGGCATCCCCCCAACCCACCTCCCAGACCTGCACACGAATCTTCATCTCAAAGTCTCTTTCCTATTCCAGCTTTGGATACACAAAGAGAAATCTCAATTCTGAAAGGTAGAAATAGTACAGACAACTTTCTATTGATACTATAGAATATATATATATATATATATATATATATATATATATATATATATTTGTAAATAAGTTAACTTTGTACTATTTGTAAATAGTATATGTATATGTAATGGAACAAAACTAGAGTCAATTATAAAAACCAAAGAACAGTCAGTTTTTTTTAAAGTCTTGGGTTAAAGAGAAAAATCTAAACAAAT
>PVJX010006168.1:54163-79836 GCA_004027295.1 Dolichotis patagonum
AAATGCTACTATAGCAATAGTGACAAAATAAACTCAGTTTTACTAAAACTAATATAGAATATGGGAAGAGAAATCTATGTTTTGAAATTTTTCCAGCAGTACATCAAAAACTGACACACCATAACAAAATGGAGTTTATTCAAAAAATATAAGAATCATTCAATATTAAGAAGGTTATTAGTAATCATTAAAAATTTTGTGATGGAAAATATTATGTTAAGCTATATGAATGCTAGGATGGATTGAAGCCAATTTAGTATCCTTTTCTCTTAGAAATAGACTTAAAATATAAATAAAATACTCCTAAAATGTGGCAATATGAACTGAAAACCAGTACATTGTCTCCTAGAAAATAGAGTCCCACTAAAATGAAGAACAAATTAAGTATTTTTATCTCTATTACTATTTAAAATTTATCAGGGGAAACTTAACCAGTGAAATAGGAAGACTGAAAGTAAGTAGAAGTATAAAAATGGGAAAATGAAGTCTTTGTAGATACAATTGAATTTCCAAAAGCTAAAGAGGTAACAATTTAAAAACTCCTTTAGAAAAGGAAATTCAGTAAGCCAAATATGTGTTAACAGTGTTTGTATATAAAAGCTATAGTTAGTGGCCAAATGAAATAAAATGCCTGGGAGTAAACCAAACTATAAAGAGAGCACATTAATAAAGGATATGTTTACCTACCTCAACGTTGTGAGGGTTAATGAATGTTGGTACTGTGCCTCAAAAAAAATAATCCTTAGAAACAAAAATGTGGAAAGGAATACTCTATCCTTTGATTAGGAAGACTTGAATTTAAAATATTAAAATAATCCAAACAAATAATTAAAACAGGATTCAAATAAAATTAGCTGTAAGAATTGGGTGCGTGATCAATTAAAACAAGCTGAATGTCATAAGAAAGATAAGCAAAAAGAGTAATAAGAGTCCTAAAAGATGTTAAAATTTATTATTCAGCTTTTCTAATTAAAGTACAAATTTTTACTAATAAAAAGAGAGTAGAACAGGATGAGAAGCCCAGGAACTCACCTAACTACTAATGAAATCACTGGAAGAAATATGATCTTATACTTAATACTGAGAAAACCTGAAAATAACAGGGAAAAATCATGGGTCATGCTTGCCTCATACATGCCATATGGATGATTCTCAGCTTCATCTATAATAAAAGAAATGAAACTTAAAATACAATGAAAATCAAACAAAATGCACTAAGAGTCTAGACTGATATTTTGTTAATGGTATAGAGAAACAAGTATTTTCATAGATTCTTTTTGGAGGTAAAATTTAGTAGCATCTTGGAGGGAGTAGGAGAACATTTAAAATTGCAGTTTTAGACACCCTTTCGTATAGAATTTCACTTCAAGCAGTGGATCCTAGAGGTTCAAAGTTGACACATGAGCACCATTTTTATTGCAACATTACTTGAGTTAGCAAAAGATTGAAAACAGTCCAAATATCTTAACTAGTTCACAACTCAAACCATGCACTGAGACACAGAACTGTGTCCATTCCCACAAGGAATGTAAACGTTATGTACTACATACATGTGCTAATGTACTAAAATTAAAACAGAAGAGTTACGAGTAAGGATAACATATGTCAACCATCTAGATAATGCCTTACATACTTAGAGGCTCAATAAGTTACTGTGACAGCCCACAGTAGCTGTTAGGGTTATCATTGTTGTCATCAGCACCAGTAGCATCATCCTCTCAATTGCTGAAAGAACCTGGATCCCTACTTTGTTAGACCAAGGAGTCTCTGTTTTCTGATTTTTTTCTGTTTACAGTTTGTTAATGTTGTAATAATTTTGAGGAATTTTGGCTCAGCATGCAATTAATAAATGGAATATTTTCACTGGCAAAATATACTTGTAGAAGCAAAAAAATTTAAAAAAATACTTTTTTCTAATGCACATGTGTAAGTCTTGTGGGTAGACATTTTTCCTTAAAGGGGGACTTTAAAGACTTTGGGGAGGCAAGTGTAGCTCTTTCACTATATATTTCTGATCCATTATTATCATCTTGCCTACTGGTAATTTAATTGCAAGTTTACCTAACTTTTTTTGTTAAGTCCTTCCAAAGCATTTCTAATTCAGTTTTATAAAATAGAGATAAGCTTTTCTGCAGTCATCTTTCCTCAGTTTAAGTAATAGTTAAATAAATTATGTAAAAACCTATTATATCTGATCTATACATATTTAGGGATACACAGAACTAAGAGGTTCAAAGTTGACACATGAGCACCATTTTTATTGCAGTCAACTAGTAGCTACACTTTGTCATGACTAAAAGTAGATTACAGGCATACAAACACACACCAGTTAGTATATCTGAAAAAGAGCTATGGTTGAACCAGAAAATTAAGAGGTCATTTAAAACAGTTTTTCTTGTAAACCAACAAGTAAAGAGCAGTCCATTATATTCTAAGTGAAATAAAATCAGAACAACCCAAATAAAAATGATTTACTACTGTTTTCACATGTCTATGATAGTACTGTTTTGTCTCCATTGTGATTTCTACATGAATCCACGTTCTTTCCAATGTTTCATTCAGGCTTTGGTCAAAGAGTTACAAAATGATGTCCTTGTGATAAGGCAAAAAATCAGAGAGCTTAAGAAATTGCAGAAAAACAGAGAAACTCGTAAAACCTCAACCCATAAAGCCCAGACCTTGGCAGCCTCTATTTTGAACATTTCACGATCAGATCTAGAGGAAATACTGGACACAGAAGACGAGGTGGTAAGATCATTTAAATCATTAATAAGAGGCTTATTATACATCTTGTACATATTTTGTTTGCTTTATAATTCTTAGAATTTCATCAAGATTATATTCATGAAAGTAAGATTAATATATATGCATCAAATATTAACCAACTTTAAAAACATTTAGAAACGTTTACCTGTGTATTGTAGAAATAATCCTAGCATATAATATTTTGAACTGCTTGTCATTCTGGCCAGTTATCCTTTTCCTGTTTCTTTCATTTTCTTTAATTTAATTAGTTATATATCTTATAAATGAGTATTTTAAATTTTGTCCATTTGAATGCATTTAGTTAATCTGAATCTCATGTATGTGATTTTATATAATGTTTCATTTTTGTTTGGCTGTTTGTTTGTTTGTTTGTTTGTTTTGGTGGTACTGGGGATAGAATCCAGATCCTTACCCATGGTGGGCTGGCACTGTACCTTAGAACTGTATCCTCAACCTGTTTTTTGTTTGTTTTTGTTTTTAGCAGCAAATCTGTTGGTTTCACTGCCTAAATTTAAAATTGTTGTTCAACATATATTTTGAAAAATATAGTGTTGAAAAATGTATTTATTGTTTTAAATTGGGTAAAATGCTTCCATCTGTGTGAGTTATATGCAGGTAGGTCTTTCTTAGCATCACAGCATTTTCTGAGGCATTTTCTGCCTTTTGATTTAGTTACTACTCCTAAAATAGCAGAACTTCATCTGTATTCTGTGGAAGTATTCTGTGGAACCTATGACAGTTGCCCGACCGTGTTCTGCCTCTGAAGTTAACATGTCTATTAGATTTTGTTGTTGTTGTTGTTTTGTTTTGTTTTGTTTTGTTGAGACAGTATCTCACTACTGTCTTTGAATTCACTATGTAGCCCAGGTCGCTCTTGAACTTGTAGTGATCCTCCTGCCTCAGCCTCCCAAGTGCTAGGATTATAGGTATGTGCCACCATGCCCAGCTTTAAAGTTTTATAGTGTTTGAAAATATTAAAGAGCTCATGACACCAAGAACATCCAAATAAATATGTGTTCAATGAATAAATAAAATGAAAAATGTAAATACTTACTTATATGAGACAAACTGCCAGGTCCCATCAGCTTCTAAAAGATCTTCTGAAGTAGATCAAATCTACAATGTAAAAAGCCTTTTAAATTGCCAAGAATTCTTTGAAAAAAAGGTCAAAGAAATTCTGCCAAGATCATGTTCATCCTGTGGTTGAATGGGATGGTGAACTGTCAGTTTTCTATTTTCAGCAATTAAGCTACAATTTGACTTTCTACCAAATCTTGGACTGTGAAGTCCAAGAGCATTATCAAGTGTACTATCAAATATATGACACATCGGAGGTAATAGTACCTCTAGGAAAGATATTAGCTATGTTTCATTACAGATAGTAATTAAAGTTTGTTAATTAATAGTGAAAAACTTATCAAAAAGTTAAGATTGAGACCACTTATGTTGCCTAGAGCTTTAACATAAGCAGATACAACAGAATCACTTATGTGGGTGTGTGTGTGTGTCTACATTCACGTGTACACATGTATTTAGAACAGAAATGCATGTGTATATACCGGAACACAGAACCACTGCATTTGTTAGCTTTCTAAAGTGATGCCCTTTCTAAGCCCACAAGTTGAAAAAAAGGCTTCCCTTTTTAATGGGTAAATTAATTTTTTTCCTTCAAGTATATATCTGTCATTACAATCCTAACGACTACATGGTGCACGTTTGTGAGAAAAAAAAATGGCACCTGATGGCAGATGCAGTCTGAAGTGAAAGTACACAGCACTGTGATATCGCATTCCACGTACCCTTAAATGAAGGTCTTCCTGAAGGAAAAGGACTCAAGTACAAATAAAGCTGTTCTAAGAAGGATCAGTGCACCTTAACATATTTGCTAGATTTAATTACTGACCATAGTTTATTTAAACTGATCCCTTCATTTCGTAGCAATCTAAGGAGTTGAATGAATGCCTTGCCCAAGCAAAGCCCAGACCACCTCAGTTATGTTCTTTAAACTGCATCAAACTGTAATCAATTTGTGTCAAATCCTGATATCCTATGCAAGATGCCTGGCATCTCAGTCTGTATCTTGAGCTCCACTGTGAAAGCAGAAATAAAATACTGTACTCCTAAATTATTGTGAAATACAGAAACATGATTTTATCTTCTGCACGTTAGCAAACATTTATAAATTAAATATTAAGGAGCATGGATGTAAGTATTTCTACATTAAGAGTGTGAGCAGCTCTTTGTTAAAAGTTATTCTACTGGTGTCCCACTAGATTTATTCAGTAATCAATAGTATGACCGCATTATAGAAGTATATCAACACCAGTATTTTCATCTTTTTAGGAAATGAAAAAGACAAAGATAGATGCTGAAAATGACAAAGAATGGCTGTTGTACATTCAGAAGCTTCTTGAAGGACAGGTATTCTTTCTTTCTTTTGCTTCATACAATAAAACTTCCAAATAAAAAGATAAGCCTTGCATTTTTACTAGATGTCTAACTTTTTCTAACCACCTACCCATTACTTACTTTTTTTAGGTAAAGAATTATCCTGAAAGGTAGGCAGGAAAGTTAACCCTCTATTTGTACTTTTGGACTTAACAAATGAAACAAATGTCTTGGGAAAGAGCCAACATGGGTCTTAGCAAATACATTAATTAAATTATTGAGTCAACCTCTATGCTTGCTAGACTAAAAAGGATCCATTCTCTCAGACCTCTTAGGAAACGAGATTCTTTATTATGTGTCTTTAAAGTTAGTAGTTGATATGGACACCTGAGGAGTTCATGGGTTTCAGTGACCTTTTACTATGGACCTGTTTCCAGTCAATTCATGTTTTCCTCACAGCCAGACAGCTGTTTATTACTGTGTCTTCCCGCACTCTCTACAATATTTTCTACTGAGACCTCGAGCAGCTTGTTAGTGGGAAGTAAATATTGATTTGGCATCCTGTCAATGCAGAAAGAATGAAAAAATTTCCACCAGAGGCCCCTCAAACATTTTCCTATCGACGTTTTCTGGGCTGAGTGGAAAGCTGCATAGAGAATGACAAGGCCAAGACGAGTTGAAATCCCTGAGGGGTCTATTGAGACTGCTGCTGTGACCTGTGTGATACTTTTTCTTCCCTTTCAAGTATTTTTTTAATACACAGATAGTCTGCTGGGATGCGCCCCTCTTGTAAGTGATCAAGGGCAGTTTATTGGCAGGTGAGAGCCCTGCTTTTCTAGTCATAGCCAGCTTTTGTTTTGTCATCATTGATAGCATGTAATGTATTCTAAAACTTTCATTAGGTTTTTGCTTATTCTAATTGTTTATTTCAAAATTGATATGGAATAAATAAAAGTGAAAACATTTGTCAAAATAACAAACAATTGCCCTATGATTTTTGAAAGACATTATAAGTGCTTCTCTATAAAGATTAAAAACAGATGCTGACATTAAGTCTAATTGCTTTACACTTATGTTAATAAATAACAGTTTGTGTTTTTGGTAAATTCAAAAGTAAGTAAACAATGTATAAATTATCTGTATTCTTAATGTCAATTTTATATATTTTTGAAACATCTGGAATCACTTCAATAATAGTAAAAGATAACTAGTAATTTTTTGCTTAAAGTTGTTTAAGTGCAGATGTGCAGGTGTTAGACAAAGCCTTCTGCAGTAACTTGCTTTTGAGGTGGAGACTGTTCTTAATCATGTTACGTGCCCAGAATTCATCTCAGTACCTGGCACATAGAGGAGTTCAATACTAATTTTTGTGAGTTTTTGTTCTCCACTTTGAAGATGATAAAATAAACCTTTTAGTGGTTTAAGTGTTCACCTTGTAAATATAATGTTATATGTCTTTTAATTAGAAAGTTTATCATTATTTATGACTATAATGAATAATAAACCAATATGTATAAATCTTTACTAAATTTTACTAGTCACACTAATATAAGACCTGCTTTTTTTGGCTAACATATATGGAAGTACATACACACATCCTACATTATCTAATATGTGCTAATCCTGTCTGGTTAGTATAAAAAAACCCTGTTGAAAATGGCATCAGACTACTTAATACTGTAGCTTGATATAGTGCCACTGAGCCTGGACTCTGGAATATAATTGCCTGGTAGTATTGATTTAATTGCCCAGGTTTATTTGTGGGCTCCTAATTATTGACTGGAGGTAAATTTAATGGAGCAGCCTTTATGAACACAGGGAAACCGCTGCTGTTGCTGTTATACATAATGAACTGCATCATGTGCCTTTAGATCATTTTTCAAGCTAATTTTATTCCACTGTGACAGTATGATAACATTTAAAAAGTCAAAGACTTTTTATTTTTATTACTGACATAGGTGGTTTTGCTGATGTCTTTGGATTTGTGAGGAAAAAAATAGAGACTTCATTGGTTGCACTTGAATGTCACTTTATAATTATGCCCGAGAGAACAATCTGTAAAATAGAAAACATTTCTTGTTTTTGTTAGCCTTTTCTTCTGTCTCAATCTCAGCAGTTATATTTGTCCTGAATTTTAGAAAACATTTTCTTTGCCCATCAGTTCTCCCAGTGTCCATGTTTTACCCACAAGATTATGCAGGCAAAGTATAAATATGTTTGCTGATGAATTTAGTTTACAGCTTACATGTTCTTGTAAATGAGTTTACATGATCTGTAAGTTGTAGAATAATTGATATCACCCCTTTAAAGTATCATTAGTTCAATATTCATGTTTGAATATTAAAATATTTCATAGATAAAATTGTAGGAAAATTTCCCTTTCATATCCTCCCTCTCTACTGGTTGCTATTAGATAGAATCCTAGAATTATATGAGCGAAACTGACCCCATGATTTTGTCTCTTGTTTATCTTTAGTTTTCTATTAAATTTTTCATTTGCATTCATTTGATGGTATTTTATGTTGGAAAAAATATTTAGTACAAAACAGAAAGCAGTCCTGCCACGTGACAGTGTGAAACTACACAAAAGTACACAAAAGTACATGAGAACTACCAGGCCTGCAATTTTAACTCATATTTTTAATATAGAATATAAATATATGTTTTCATTATTTCAAATAGCCCTAATGCAATTAGATTTTATGTATTTGTAGCTGTTTTGTTTTTTTATGACTTACTTTTTTCTCCAGAGAATTTCTAATACTGAGAACCACACTGGAAAAATAAATCTTAAGATCTACTTTAATTTTTCTATGAAATAGCTAGCTTTATTTTCTTTCAATATTTTTACTAAATTCCTCCTTTCACATTAACGTATTTTTAAATTTTAAAATTTATAACATACAAAAAACCAAATTTGTGATTATAGTGATCATGAATTGTTTGGTGGGGGGAAGCCCAAGTAATTTATTTGTAGTTTAAGAATTTGGAGAAAAAACAGAACAACGAAAAGTAACTGGCACCAGACAATACAAACTTTTGAGCAGGAAAGGGATATAATTGATATTGTGCTTTAGAAAGATACAGGATAGCAGCACATAGGATGGTTTGGAGAGAGAGAGAGAAAAAAAAAAAAAAAACAGAGCAAGAAAATAATCTAAGTGAGATCCAGTGAGAGCCTGGGTGTGCCTTGGTCACAGCAGCAGACAGACCAGAGCTAAATGTGAACCATAACAGAGTGAGTGGAAACAGCGGTAATGAGATTGGGTGAGGGTGTCAGAAAGAAACCGAAGATGGTAAGTTAAGTTTAATACTGCCTATGATGAGAAAGATGAAAATACCTTTAAGAATTTTAGAGATTAAAGAGATAAAAGCAGGTTTGGTAGGGAAGAAACGTTAAATAATGATTGACACTATGGCATATTTAATAGCTTAATAATAGTTAAGGACTAAGTTCTCCCTTAATACATTCCAGCCTTCTCTCTGGCTCTTCTTAGGGAAGTATAACCATTTAAGAATGTATTTCAAAGATAAACATGGTGGCACATACCGCAGACTCAACTCAACTGAAGACTGGGACCAGAGGATTCCTTAAGTTCGGGAACTCAAGGCCAGCCTGGGCAACAGAGCAACACCATATCTTAAAAAATAAAGTAAAATAAAAAAGATAATTTAAACTCTTACACTTCAATAACAAAAGACAAAAACTCAGTTTAGAAATGCACAAAGGACTTGAGTAGACATTTCTCCAAGAACATATGCAAATAGCCAATAAATAAATGAAAGTATGTCTGTCATTATTAGCCATTAGAAAAATGTGACTCAAAAAGCAAAATAATACTTCACATTTACTATGGTTGCCTCAATCAAACAAATAGTAACAAGTGTTGACAAAGATGTAGATTTATTGGAACCATCATACATTGCTGGTGGGAATGTAAGTTGGTATAGTCCCTGTGGAAAACAGTGTGGCACTTCCTCATGAAGTTAGAGTTGCTACAAGACCCAGCAATTTTACTTCTAAGCATACACCAACAAGAAATGAAAAAATACGTCCATTACAAAAGACCATGATTTTTTTTTTAATTTTAAAGAGAATGAAACAAAAGAGGGCAGAACAAAGCAGATCAGAACAGAACAACATAAGCAACACAACACTTTACAATAAGACAAACGGACATTAACAGTAGCTATCAAAATATCTCTTTCTCTGCTATAGTGGAGCATAGTTTCAAATACAATAATATCAAGCATAACACAATAGTATAAAACCATTCAAGAGAAAAGACCATTATTTAATATAGCTCCAAAGGGGGAACAACCTAAAGGTTTATCAACTGATAAATGGACAACCAAAATATTGTATTACATACAACAAAATATTATTCAACTACAAAGTGGAAGGAAATATTTATATATACCACAGTCTGGAAAAATCTTGTAAACCTTAGGTGTAAGAAGCCATTTATAAAATGCTAGATAGTATGATTCTATTCATGTGAAAAATCTAGAAGAGGGAAATTCGTTAAGATAAAATGTACTTTATTGGTTGCTAGGGAATTGGTGTAGGTGAAGAATGGCTTCTAATGGGTGCAAGGATTTTTGAGGGGAAAGAAATGGTGAAATTTCCTGGAATTAGATAGCAGTGATTGTTGCCCAGTCTTTTGACTCTATTGAAACCAATTAGTTATGCACTTTAAAATGGCAGATTTTGTCATGTGTCATATCTCTATTTAAACATTTCCTTGCTGTGCACAGTAGTGCATGCCTATAATCACAGCTACTCAGGAGGCTTGAGCAGGAAGGTTCATAAGTCGGAGGCCATCCTGGGCAACTCATTGAGGGCCTGTCACAATGTAAAATAAAAACAGCTGATGTAGCTCAGTTGTATACCTGCCTAACGTACGTGAGGCCCTGGGTTCCATCTCTAGTATAGCTAATAATACTTCCTAATATTAATATTCCTAATAGCTAATATATGACGTATTAAAAAAAGAAATACTATGTTTTAAACTAAACATAAATATATAAACATATATACATATACATATATAGATAGATAGTTTGTGTTTACATGTCCCCCTAATGCCTGATGCAGTCATGGGAAGCAAACTTCACAGGTGACTGAATCTAGAGTTTGTGATTGATTCATAGTGCGATGCTGGAATTAAGAATATGAGAGCTATACCTGCTCCAGGGCAGGTGGTCCACATATAATATAAGGGTCAGAAAGAGGCTTGTCCCTCTTTGGTTGCTTTTGCTGTCTTCCACTGCCATGAACTGTTGTCCCAGTGGCATGTGCCACACTGCCTTGGAGCCAGCTAATTATAGACTGAAACCTCTACAAAATGTGAGGTAAATAAACCTTTTTCCCTTTAACTTTGGGTGGTGGGTATTTTGGCTCAGCAACAAGAGAAAAGTAACAAATATATAGATAGATAGAATATATTTAAAACATAAATTAAATTTACCAAATAGTTAACATGAGTAGAATCATGGATATATACATATATGTACAAGATGTGATTGAAGCATTCAGTAAATATTTAAATTTTTAAAATTTGATTACAATAAAAATCTGTTGCCACTAATCCCTTGCTCCAAACACACTTATCCCATACTTCTTGCCGCTGTCTGAAGCAGTTCTGGAAGTCTTCTTTTGTGAATGTTTACTTGTGTTCTCATGACTGTTCCATGTCCCGAACCAACTCAAAATTTTTACTTTTCATGGTTATTTTGACTTTGGGGAAGAACAATAAGGCACACAGTGCCAGCTCCTGGAAGTAGAGTGGACGAGGATGCAGCGTAATGTTTTTACAATCTGTCCTTTCTTTTGGAGGACATGGAGCAGCTTTCACTATAACATCTCATAAGAGACACTGAAGGAGACCTCCAGAACTGCTTCAGAAAGTGGCAAGCGTGATGGGATAAGCGATGGGGAATATTGGAGGGGGATTAGTGACCATATGTCTTTAACTGTAGTAAATTTTTCCTTTAAAATTCACTGTGTATTCTGATATATGTATAATGTATACATGTATAAAACAAATAATTTACATTTATAACCCATAGTACATATGGTTCTTTACTAGGACTTATTAAAAAATCTTTAGCTGTGAATAGTTAGAAAAATGTCTTGGTTTTGTTTTCTTGTTGCCTTTTGTTTGCTAGTTCTTCTCTGGGTTTCATCTAGTCCATGTTAGTTCTCTTCACATCAATCATTTGATTGTATTAAAGCCATACTAAAAAATGTGTTTTTTCCCTTTATTTGTTGAGAATTTAAAGTAGAAATTTTTTTTTGATACCAGGAATTGAACAGTAGTTTTTCTTTAGCTTTCAATATTTCTGTTCCTGTTCATTGCTTTGGATTTTGCAAATGCTGAAATTTAAAATGGTTCACTTTCCCTAGTGTCCTCTCTACAAAATATGCTTACCTCCTATAGAATGCATCATAGTATAGCAGTGGGAAGGGTTTTATAAATCTCCCTGGCTTTTGTAAATAGAGCATACTACTGGCCTGAAGGTTATCTGAAAGTTTCTTCCTTGCAATACTGAAGACATTTATTGTGTGACTGTTTGTTATGTTGTGCTTATGACTAATGTGCTGTCACACTTGCATACTAAGGCATCCTTTCTCATATGTGCACATATCAATTCACATACACAAACTTAATCCTCATATCTGGCTGAAGTAGCAAGAATTAAAGTTATCCAGTCAGAGATTTGCTGAATATATATTTTTATTTATCAATGTAAAACCCACTTTCATATGTTAGAAAAGAGCCATTTGTGATTACAGTTAAAATGATCATTTAAGTTAAAAAATACTCATTCTAACCTATATTTTCAGTTTTTTGTTATAAATCTTGTTTTTTATATCATTTTAATGGCTCTGTGTATGTTTAACTCACCATGTATCTTTGTGATATAAATAAAGAGTTCTAACTATTCTAAAATTAAGTCTTAATCACATATAAAATGATTTTTTCCTGAAAGTTTCTTATTAACAGCTAGTTCAATTACTATACATATTTGAGATTAACAGTGTGATTTATTCAACAAGTATGTGTTGAACACTTATTTTATATGAAAGTTCTGGTCAGCATGGGAGACAAATTCACGCCCTCAAAGATCTCAAAGCTTGCAGTAGCATAAATCACAACTGTGGATGTGGAGAAATTGGAACCCTTGTATATTGCAGTTGGGAATGTAAGATAGTACTGAAGCTGCTATATGCAATACTATAGCAGTTTCTCAAAAAATTAAGCATAGAGTTACTATTTTATCCAGACATTGGGAGACATTTCTGAGTATATCTCCAAAGAGATAAAGACAGGGGCTGAATGAGATATTTGCACACCAATATTCATAACAACATTATTCACAATAGCTAAAAGCCCCCAGATACTCATGAACAAAACATTTTTATATATAAAATATACATACTATTAGTAAGATTTTTGTCACTGAAAAAAATACCTCAGAAAAACAACTTGAAGCAAAGTTTATTTTGGCTCACAGTTTTAGAGATTTCAATCCAAGACTGGAAAGTTTTCTTGTTTCTAGACCTGTTCTGAGGCAAAAGCATTGTGTTGAAAGAGTATGGCAGGGAAAGGTGCTCACCTTATGGCAGTCAGAAAATAAGGCAGAGTCAAAAGAAAGAGACTGAAGCCAAGGTATAGTCCCCACAGTCATACTCCCATACCAGCTCCTTTTAATGAGGCCCTAACTCTGTCACTTTGCAATAATGCCATCAAATTATAAATCCATGAGTTGATTAACCCACTGATAAAGTTAGAACCCTCATGATCCAATCATCTTCCAACAGCCTCAACCCTGAGTACAGGAGTCTTTGGGGGGAATATTTTGATTATGCCTTAACAAGGGATGAAGTCCTGTGTCGATACAAGCTACAGCATGAATGAACCTTGAAGATTTTGCATAATAAAGACATTGTACTAAGTGAAATGAGCCTGACACAAATGAAGAAATACTGTATGATTCTGCTTAAGTGTAGCATATAGAGACAGAAAGTGGGTGGTTGCCAAATGCCGATGGGAGGAGGGAAATGGGAGGCTGCTGTTTGGTATAGATGCAGAGTTCTAGATTGGGAAGTTCAAAAAGTCCTGGAGATAGATGTGGGTGATGGTTGCACAACATCATGAAAGTACTTAATACCAATAAATAAACTTAAAAATGGTTAATGTGATAAAATTTATGCTGTCTGTAATGTTTAAAATTTTTAGTTTAAGGTAAGATTTCTAGGCAACATATAGGAGCCACAGGTAATATTCCTTTCCAGTATGATTTTATTGATTTATTTTACAGAGTAATCTTACCTTGCTGTTCCCAAAACATTGGGAGGCACTTATTAGTGTCAGGGCCAAATTTGAATGGTCAAATGCAGTACAGTCAAACTTGCCTTCTGGTAGATAAATTTCTTGAGGACACAGTCAATATTGCTTTATCTCCTATAATGTACTGAGGGAAAACAAAGAGCCAGCAAATTGCCATGACATTATGGCTTACCCAGAGGATCAGTATAGAACAAAACACCCCATCTTATACTCTGAACCCCAGCTTGTGTCCATGCCATTCTATTTTCTTGTAACAGTCAAATAATAAGAGAATTTTTCATGTGGATTTATAATTAGGCTTTGCTATAGCCCACAGACAACAGATTAAGATTTATGAAAGGAAACACCTCAAAGTAATAGAATCAAAACATCATACTTAGAATCTTTGCATCATAAAATATCTAAGCAACCACTGCTCCTGAGGATGAACTTTGCCCTGTGGAATAATAAAAACTTCAAAACTGTTAAACGAGTCCGTTTTCAACTTCACATGCCTTTGACTCTTACTCAGTTTCTCCTTATGTTGTCTTATGGTCAAAAGATGAGTTTCTGACCTTTCTCATACTATCATGTGAAATAGCTCAAAGAAAGTAACCACAGCTTCTTCAACTCATGCCTTGGTTACTTTTCTCATTGTTGAGACAACATACCTGACCCAAAAATGGGGAGAAGCTTATGTAGCTCACCATCAGTAGGTATCAGCCCATAATTGGCTGGTTCAAAAGCAGGGTGGCACATGGCAGAGGGGCAACAGTTCATGGCAGTGGAAGACAGCAAAAGCAACAAGGCCGAGACAAGCCTCTTCCTGCCTCTTTTATATTGTACTGTGTTCCAGGTTTAGGACATTGCCAGTCCAGTCAGTGGACTGATCCAACCATCACCCACCCTTAATCCCAGCACTGCAATCTACCGGCAAGCCAATGAAGCAGAAGGAACAATAAAACCACTAGAAAAGTTGTGCCAATTATGAAATTTTTAAATGTACTCACATTTGATAAACTCAGCAGTTTTTGAAACATGTATATTACACTTTGATATACCAAACTTTAACAACTTAATCAATGAGTATACTTTTGCCATTTTTTCTCTGAAGTTTTATCCTGCAACTCTTGAGATGTTCAGCTTTCACACAGACCCGTGTATTGATAGTTCTCTCTCATTCTTTTATGAGTGATGAACATACAGTACCACTTCTGTGAGCCTGAGTGCCCTAGAGATGACTGTAACCCACTATTGATCAGCTGATTGAAGATAAATGGCTTAGCTGCTTGTATTGCAGATTACATCATTAACATGGTCAGTAAACCATGAATTGTTCAATAAGGCGTTTATCTTTTTTCATTTTACTTCTGCTCTTTTATCATTTTTATTAGAAAAGACAAAATTACCCACCCTAACCAGCAAGATCAGTTGAAAAGAAATCTGTTAGGGTGGCCTTATAGGTTCAGTTACACATAGCTACATTCTAATGTGATTATAATTTAGTGGATGTTTTTGAACGGAAAAAAAAATACAGAGTTTTGATAACATTTTTCTGTGTGTTTCTCTTACAGCGTCCTTTTGCCTCATTTTTACTAGAAGCAATACTGGAGAAAATGAATGAAAACAAGAAACTACTTGAGGGATATTTCACAATTATGAAAGACACTAGATGATATTACAGTGTAGAAATAGCTTTTTTCAGATGTAAAACTTTTTATGTGTTATGGTTGGAAAACATATATTGCAATCTTGACACAGTATTTGCTTCCACTATCAATAGTTAGGTTCAATACCAAAATAAGAAGTCTCTGAAACTAATTAATTGCTGAACAAGTGAAAGTAATTAAGTACATAGCCACTTAAAAGGAAATAGTGTAGCATTTGATTGTTGAATACAGATATTGCCACAAATCAATGCAAACTTAAAACTGATTTTTTTTCAATGCTTTGGAAAAAACTAGAACAAGTTTGGCATGCACGAATCAGTATAAAAAGAAAGAGGTATAAACTAATGACTTAATGTTTTAAATTTTATTTTAAAAACTAGAATTTTTACATAAAACTACTATAAATGGTTTTAAGGATCTAGTAAACAACACATTTGTATTGCAAACAAGTATGCAATGAAGCATCATAACTTATGAATGATCACTTAATGAAACAAACTGTGGTCTAATTGTATCTATTCTTACTGATATACTGCATGATACAGAAAAGACTTCTTACTGAATGATTTGCCAAATATAAAAACATCCCCCTATTTAAAATGCTTTGTGTAGTCTTATAAATTGACAAGGTGCTACAATACAAACTCAGCACAATTAGGCTTTATAATTCATACCGCAGTCAGATAAATAAAGTTACTTTTTTAACAATGATGTTGTTTGTCTTATTCTAATTCCCAAATAGTCCCACATTATTTCACCTCTATACTATATTCCTACCGCACACTGATTCACATTTGTGCCTGCCTCCCTCATTTGTTCTTGGTATTGTCTCTAGAATACTCTGTATTTAGTTTTCCTCATGGATGCCTCATCATTCAAGCTCACCTTTAATCATTCCTTCACAGATGGATTCTCTGACCATCTTACTATATACTTTCCCAAGATATAAACTTATCTGATTCTTCCGGTCAGGTTTTCTTATCTATACCCTCTCTTTAGAATGCAGTTCCATGAGATTAAAACGGGGGTTGGCAAATCATAGCCCACAGCCAAATCTGTCCTGTGACCTGTTTTTTAATGATCTACAAGCTAAGGATGCTTTTTACGTTATTAAGTGGTTAAAAATCAAAAAGAATAATATTCTGTGGCATGTGGGAATTATGTGAAATTCAAATTTTAATGCCCATCAATAAAGTTTTATTGAAACAGTAATGTGCATTCATTTACATAGTGTATTGTTTATGGTTGCTTTCACATCACAGTAGTGTGGCTGAGTAATTGCAGCAGAGACCATATGTGTTGTCCTCATCATTTTTCACTGTTGCCTGGCACACTACAAATCATAATGACATACTTATAATTTGATAGCATCTCAAGTGCTATAAATACTGCCTTACTACAGTTTTTAAATATATTTGCATATGTACATCAGAGCAAGAGAAGAAAAGGTAAATAGCCAATAATTCATACTTTTAAAACACTGAAGTGTAGTTTACTTTTTTATTAGATGACAAGATACCCTAGCTATGATCAGAAATACAATCTGCACTGACATTAACAGACTAACACCCTTTACAATATTATCAATTCACATTGAAGCAACAGAAACATAACAAAATATGAACTGTAATGTATCACAGCAGAATTTTGATAGATAAAAATGAGATTGTCCAGTATTACCCTGATACCCAAATCCAAAAAGATAGTGCAGCAAAAGAAATGTGATAGGTTGAAAATGGCCCTTTAAAATGTTCATCTCTAGAACCTGTGAAATTTTCACCAAGAATTTTGCAAATGTTAAGGGTCTTGAGTTGGAAGATTATCTTGGATTGTCCACCTGGAGCTAATGTACCCACAAAGATTCCTATACAAGAGAGATAGGATGAGTTAGAGTAAGATCCATAAAATCTGAAGATGCTGTGCTACTAGCTTTAAATGTGGAAATAAGTCAAAGGAAGCAGGTAGTATAAAAAAGTTTAAATTTTAAAATTTTATTACAGTGACATAGACATTGTCATTAAATCTCCCTCAAAATATTTCTCCTCACTTTGAACACTATTATCCCAGTTATTCTTCCCACTTTCTGAAGCAGTTCTGGAAGTTGTCTTTCATGAGCATCTTTTGTTGGCTGCCTTGTTAAATTGATTCAAGTCATTTATAGCAGTATCTATGTCAAATGAAAATATGCTGTGTCCTCATCCTCCTTCCTCACCAGATCTGGCACCATGCAAATTCTGGCTCTTCCCTAAAATCAAAATGAAATGAAAGGTAAATGTTTTGATCAGTTTAAGACATCAAGGTGGCTCCTGAAGATGGGAAACATGGATAAAACATTCTCCCCTAAAACATCTGCAAAAACTACTTCTGTCCACACCCTGACCTTAGCCAGGTAACATTGTTTTTGAATGTTCATAACTGTAGGAGGCTATTTTTTGTTTGTTTTAAGTCATGAAGTTTGGTAATTTGTGACTCTGCCAATAGAGAAATTAAGAAAACTGAATTCCATTTAGGATTTTTATATCTATATTCATGAGGGACAATGATCAGAAAATACAAAAAAACTGATCCAGTATTTAAAAATCCATCAGTGTAAGTCACCGTATGAATGGGCAAAGAAACATCATATAATCATATAACTTCATGTATCAAAACAATTTCACAAAATTCACATCCATTCATTAAAAAATAAACTCAAAACTAGGAATAAAGAGGAAGTTCCTTAATGTGAGAAAAACATCTTCAAAAAGCCTTCAATTTATGTTTATTCCTAAAATCAATAAGGCAAGGACTTCATTGTGGGCATACAACTGCAATCTCAGCACTTGGGAGTTCAAGACCAACCTGAGATACATAGCAAGATCCTGTCTCTAAAAAACAAAAACAAAACTAAGCCAATATCTTTAATAGGGAAGCTTGTAGCCAGCACAGTAATGCAATAAAAAAATGAAAAGTGAATAAATAAATAAAAAGTATACAGAAGATTGGAAAGAAAGAAGTAGTCTCTAACACGAAAAAGCAAACAAACCTAGCATTATTGAGTTCAGCGGGTCTCAAGGTATGTGATCAACATAAAAACGCAATTTATTTCTATACACACTAGTAATAAATCTGTAGGAACCAAGATTCAAAATACAGTACAATTTACAGTTTCTCCCCCAAAAGATTATTTAAGTGTAAATCTAACAAAACTTGTACAGTATTTGTAAACCAAATCTACAAAACACTGGTTAAAGAAATCAAAGATCTAAACAAGTGAGAGATAGTGTGAATTCAGATGCTCAATTGCAATATCAATTGTTTTCAAGTTGACATATAGATTGAACAAAAGTCCTGTCAACACCACCAAACGATATTTTGAAGATAAGGACAAGATTGTTCTAAAACATGAACAGAAAGGCCAAGGAACTAGAGTTGTTTTAAAAATTTTTATGGAAAATAAAGTGGGAGAAATCACTACCTGATTTTGAGATGTATTATGTATTTGCAATAATCAAGAGTGCATGCTAATGGCAGAGGAATAGACAAAATGGAAAAAATAATGAACCAAATATACACTTACGTTATTATGCTCCAGTGATTTTAGACAGGTTCGAAAGTTATCCTTTTTCAACAAATGGTTTAAAGAAATTGGACATTCCTGGGTTAAATATTTTGATCTTCACACAGTTAGATGGGTTATTTCATGTAGGAAGAAGAAGTTCCGGTGTACTAAACTACAGTAGATGACTACATATAACCATGATTGTTGGGTTTAATTAACTGTCAACTTGATTGGAGAGTACCCAGTTGAATTGAGTTCTGGGCATGGAAGACCCACTTTAAGAATAATTATTGGAAAAGTATAAAAGGAAAACAGGAAAGAAGGATTTCAGCTGATTTCCCTTGGAAGAGCTTCACTGTAGCTGATTTTCCTCTAGGAGCTTCGGCTGTTCTCTTTGAAAGCCTTCCGGTCTTTGCCTTCCCCTTGGGCGTCCTCTCCTGGCTTTCCTCCCAGTCTCCAGCTTCCAGAACTGGCCCTGACCTCTTGGCCTCCTGGCCTGCCAGCGCATACTTTTCAGCTTCTAGCACGGACCCTTCCATCTCTGAGCGCAGTCCCTCAGTCTTTAGTTATGGATCCTTCAGCCTCCTGATGCGGACTCGTTCAGGACATTGCTGTGGGCACCGGATTTTCAACTGGATCTTCAACTTGGATTTCTAGTGCTAAGACATATTTTTTGCACTCTTCTACATTTGACGCTGTGGGCAGTCATTGTAGACCGATCTTGTAATATTCTGTGTCTGAATGAAATCTGATTCGGAGCATGTGCAGTCTTTTGAGGAGCCTTGCCCCAGCCCTGCAAGCTCTAGTAAGCACTAACATAATGATGTGTTATTATTCTGTAAAACTAAAAGATTGAATGTTGTCATATAAAAATGATGTTTGAGCAAATAGATACTATCTTGGTTACTTTTCTCTCGTTGCTGGGACAAAACACTCGACACTCAAAAGGAAGGAGGGAAAGGTTTATTTCTTACAGTTTTGGGAGGTTTCAGTCCATAATCAGCTGGCTCCAAGGCAGGGTGGTATGGGACTGGAGCAACACTTCACGGTAGCAGCCAGAGCAAAAGGAGAAAACAAACCTCTTCTCCTGGCTAATATTGTACACAGGCCACCCCCACCACTTCTATGGCGGATGTAGCACTCACAAAACCTCCTTGCCCTCCTTTGCAATGGATGAGGATATTTACAAAGTGAGAACCCTGGCTCCCTGCTGAGTCTCTCAGTTAAATGTCTAAACTTCTCAAGTTGACACAATGTATCTACCATAACAGATATGTTTAGCCTTATTTAAACATTACACAACATTCTCCTATCAATAAATCTCATAGAACTGTAGTGTGTAAAAAAATTTTATTTTCAAATTTTATTTTCAAGTATTTCAAAATGGATATTATTTGAAGCTAAAATGTAAACAATAATGATAGAAAGTCTCCAAGGCCTAAGGCTCTGTGAAGAATTACTAGACATGACAACAAACCAGGATCATAAAAAAAAAATTGGTAAGTTTGATTTCACCAAAATTTAAAACTTTTTTTCTTGAAATCAACAAGCTACAGAGAGAATAAAAGTATCCACAAACCACATATTTGACAAAAGAATGATTTCTAAAAGAATTCTCAAAACAAATTAATTCAACAATGAAACAATTCTTTGAGAGTGAAATTCATATCCTGGGAAATTATAAAATAAGTGTATAGCCCATGACCACCATAAGCAAAACTTGTAATGATTACATGTGATTACAGAATATATGATAAGAAGAATTTTACTTTTCAGCACAAGCTCTTAGTCTTCTGTTGAAACCGGTTATACTTCTCAAAATCATGCGGGATTCTTCTTAGTAACCCAAAATTACCTTTGGTTTAGAGAAGCCAAAATAAAAATTACTATAGAAAATGTATAGCTACAAGAAAAAAGGCTTTCTCTTCGCTCCCAAGTAACTAAATGAAACATAAAGGTAAATACCAAAAAACCTTTTGAGAGAGCCTTTTATTGGCCTAAATGTCTGTTTCAGAAGTTTATGACATGCATAAGTGAAGGAGCTGGTATTTTATATTTTTTAAATTTTATTTAAAGAGAAAAAAATCAAAAAAGAAAAAAGGGTAGAAATAATATAGAATTTCAAAAAAACAGTAAGAAATCAATAGTTGATAAATTACATATTGTCTTCTTAGAAATATTTGTTCATGTTACAAAATTAAGGCATACGAAGTGGACATTCAAACAGTGAGGCTGCAAACAGTTCTGTTCAACGATCCAAAAAAACTTAGTAATATGGTTATCAATCCTACACACTTAAACATACATGCAGTTATATCCTTTAGAGCACTTTCTTTCCCTCCTTTTGCTTTTTAAGTCCATTATCTGCTCAGTTATATTATGTTTCTTATTGATCTGTTTTGTTGTTGTTATTTCCTTTTTAATCGCCTTATATAATTCTGTTGTTTTGTTTTTGAGTTTCTCATCATCCATGTCACATGGATCCACTTTGGTAGAGTTGGGAGTTTTTGGAGGTATTTTGTTACCTTGTTTTCTCATGTTCTATTTTTTTTTATTTAATTTTTTTTAACTTGGAGGTAGTAATATACAACAAAACAGGATGGAATAAAGCCAATTGAGACAGTGTAGTGAAATTGGTACAGAACATCACAGCAGGTCACCAGGGCAACAGTAATAGGCACCATTGTATATCTCATTATCTTCACAATAGTTGTTCTTTCTATCAGGTATAGCAAAATCAAAAGAAATACGCAATATTATAGAACTTATCAGAATATTATAGAACTAAACAGAATATTGAATAGAGCAACACCATTAATCAGGACAAAGCAAAGTGGTGATAAAAGTATCTGCCTTTAAAGAGATAGTCGAAGGAAATTCCCCCCACTTGCTGCATTACATACGGTTAAGCTCCCAAGAGATGCCAAGATCCCTGGATCCCACTTGCTAATGGGGTGGGGGGGGGTATGTTTGATTCTAAGCCCGGCTCCTGGTAGGCAGCAGGCTGGTTGCTGGTTTGCTCAGCGCCCTAAGTTTCAATATGGCACAGATCTCAGGAAATGCTGTTGCTTCTTGCTTGTTGCCTGGGCTGGCCGCAGCATCACACTTCAGTACATAGCGAGGGTGAAGCAAGACACTTTACACAGTGTATGCTAAATGACCCTGGGGAACTGGGCAGTGCAGCTGGCCATCTCAGAATATATAGGACAGAAAGCAGTAAAAGGCAATGTATTCCCAGCTAAAAACTTAAGATTTTATCAGTATAGGTACCTCACATAGAGTCCTCACCTGAATTCAAACATTTTTCTTTTGTGTGAATGCAGGTGTTTGGAAGAGTAGAAAACTTCTTTTCTATTCTACCTATTAATTACTATTATTTGTCTTTCACTAAACAAAGTTTCCAAGTTTTATGAAATTTTTTGAGATTTTATAAGTCACTCATGGGTTTGCTGTACAAGAATTGGTTTCTTGCTAGAAAATAGAACCACTGGGAGTGTTACAGGAGCAAAAGGATTTAATGCAGGACTTAAGCTGCCACTTATATAGGTGAGCTGATTGGGGGAGGATCTGAATTCAGGTAAAGGATCAGATAAACAGTGCCTTAATGACTTCAGTCTGCCAATCTGCAGGGAAGCTATTCTTGCCACCGTGTTCCCCTGAGAAGATAGCTTAGCTTTTCAAGTCTCATACAAGTTCTTCCCATGAGTGAAAATCAAATCATGACCCATATGGAAAGCATTCTGCAAAACATGGTTCCCACTTTAGAAGTGAGAGAGGATTCTGCTGAGATGACCAGAGACAGCTCATCACAGGCAGTTACACAATGAAAAGAAGCTCTGTTTATTGAAAATGGGTATGTTGGAAAGGAAAATCAAAGCTAGGTTGCAGTTTAATCTCACTCCAGTTACAATGGCTATTATAGAAGGACAAAACAAACAAAAAATAACAAATGCTGGTGAGGATGTGAAGAAAAAGGAACATGTATACAACATTGCTTGCAATGTATATTAGTTCAGCCACTGTGGAAAACAGTATGGAGTTTCCTCCCCCAAAAAACTAAAAATAGAACTACCATATGATCTAGCTATCCCACTCTTTTTTCTTTTTTAATCGGTACCAGGGATTGAACTCACGACTGCCTGCTCACAAGGCAGGCACTTATGCCGCTGAGCTAAATCCCCAGTCCCTGCTGTCCCACTCTTAAGTGAAGATCAAAGGAATATGAAGCCCAAACAGGCACCTACAGGTCCATACTTATTGTGCATTATTCATAATAACCAAGTTATAGAATTAATCTAAGCACCTGTCAACAGACAAATGGATGCAAGAAATATAACATATATTCATAACGGAGTATTATTCAGCCATACAAAATGTAGATTCTGTCATTTACAGGAAAATGGATGGCACTAGAGAGTATGTTGAGTGACAAATAGCAAACCCAGAAAGACAAGTATTGCATGTTTTCTCTTATATGTGGAAATTAAGAGAAAATGATCTGAAAGTAGAAGAGGAAATATTAGAGAATTGGAAAGGGCCTGGGGAAAAGGAAGAGATAGGATGGTGGACATGATTAGTGCATAACATATGCATTTCTGAAAATGTCGCAGTGAAGCCCATTAATTTGTAAATTACTGTGTGTTAATAGTAAAAACTAAAAGAATATGTATCCATTTATGTTAACTGCTAAGTGGGTTGCAAGTGAAAATCACAACTGAGTTAAAAATTTTGCTTGGTTAAGAATAAAATGTTAGCAGATATATTTTTAATCTTTCCTGAAATCACTTTCATCAGATTTTAAGACATACATGTCAACCAGGAAAAACACTTATGGCAGTACTCACCCATACGCTAGCCTTAATACCCTGCCAATAGAGGCCAGACAATAGATCTTTTTAGTGATCTTTTCTCTCTTCCTAAACAAATTAATTGAGAAGGCACAAGATGGTGGACTGGTAGGTAGCAGGAGAGAGACCCTCTCTGAGAGAGACAGCTCAAATGCCAGAATAAAACACCCTGGAGAGACCCAAACAGAGAGAGATTGAATCTCACAACCCAGAAAGTAACTAAAGTGCGAAAACCCACTCAAATATGAGGTCCTGGGGCTACTATTAGTGAAGATAAGATCAGCGAGCACGGCACCCTCCTCAAGCTGCCTGAACGCCGCCCGACCTGAACAAGCGATCCATGCCGAAGCGACTGGCTTGAGCCGCCGGAGCGCGGAGCTGAACAGCCCTGCGTGCAGCTCGCCAGGACCAGCTCTGCACACGAACCACCCAGAGGCACTGTGGCTTCCCACCGCAACTGCACTGAAATCGGAGGTCGGGCAGTCCAGCAGTTCTCGGGGACACGGTGAGTGATGGGAATAAGACCCTACCACGGGAAAGGGGAAACGGACTGGAAGACATGTTGGATTTGGGCAGGACAGCCCTAACTCCATAAGGAAGTGGCTTCAGCTGGTTACTTCCCTCGCTGAGCGGATTGGTGGAATCTGCTTGAACGAGGCCATGCCCCTGGCGGGGACCCAGTTACTTCCCTGAGATCAGTGCACACTGATGCAGTGAAGGCCTGCAAAGGTTGACTGGCCCAGAAGGGAAGAGGTAGTGTATACTGCCCGTGGGTGAACTCTGATCTCTGATAACCTATTGAAGAGGGCTAAAGCTCCTAGCCTGTGCCCTCTAGAGGAGCCTTAACCAACAAGAAAAGGGTCTGGGAATTACACTGTACACTTGTATGGAAGGAACCAAAAACATGACTAAAGGGAGAAATAAGAAAACACTCCCAGCCCCCAACTCTGAGAACATCGATCCAGGAGAGGCAAATACAAAAGAGACTGAGGGCAGCAAAAATGCAACATCAAACACAGCAGTAGTGGACATAAAGAGATATCTTCAGGACATCGTAAGCAGGACCAAAACTGAAATATTAATTCAAATTAAACAAGAGATAAGTAGATTAATAAAAGAAGGACTGGGCACCTCTCAAGAAGACACAGACAGAAGAATGGAGGAACAAAAATGGAGAGAAAAATTTAATGAGGAATTCAGAAAAAAACCTAGAATTTATGAAACAGATTAAAAGAGATTATCAGGAAACTAAAGACTCCATAGAAAGCTGGCAAAACTGCTTGAAAGAAACCAAAGATAGACTATCAAATATTGAACACAGGTTTGCAACGTGGGGTCATGAAAGGGAAGATCTCTTAAAAATAACAAGGGAGCAGGCAGTAAAGATACAAAGACTGGAAGATGACAAGAGGATCTATAACTTAAGAATAAAGTATGTGAATGAAGAAGCAGGAATCAAACCAGAGACTATTCACAGCAATTATTAAAGAAAATTTTCCAAGGATAGAAAAAATAAATGATATGCAGAAGTATGAAGCATACAGAACTCCAGCCACCTACATTCCAAACAGAGCTACACCCAGACATAATAATCAAGATCCCAGAAATTCAGTATAAGAACAGAATATTAAAAGCCATCAGAGAAAAGAAACAGATCACCTATAAAGGAAAACCCATCAAAATCACAGCAGACTTCTCGATACAGACCATCAGGTCAAGAAGAGCTTAGAGTAATGTAATTCAAGCGCTGAAGGAGAACAATCTCCAGCCCAGATTGGTGTATCCTGCAAAACTCTCTCTAGAAATTAATGGAGAAAAAAGATGCTTCCATGACAAAGAGGAGCTAGGAGAATTTGTGACCACCAGTCCAACCCTACAAAAAATACTGAAGGAAATACTAGGGAGAGAGAACAAGAACACGAGCACTTCAGGAACAGTGGCAGAGAGGCCTCAGTGAATGAGGCAGACAGTGGAGTGGAAGAGAAAAATAGACTATTATTGGCAGAAAAATAGAATAGCAGAAATGAGGCAGAGAAGATTGGCTATAATCTCTAGTATAGAGGGCCTCAAAATACTAACAGAGAGAAACACAGGCAGAGTAGATCAGGAGATAGGGTCCATTGAG
>PVJX010006169.1:0-79679 GCA_004027295.1 Dolichotis patagonum
CTGTGTGTCTGTCTGTGTGTGTGTCTGTGTCTGTGTGTCTCTGTGTGTGTCTGTGTCTGTGTGTCTGTCTGTGTGTGTCTGTCTGTGTCTGTGTCTTTGTGTGTGTCTCTGTATATGTGTCTGTGTGTCTGTGTCTGTCTGTGTGTATCTGTCCGTGTGTGTCTGTGACTGTGTGTCTGTCTGTGTGTGTGTTTGTATGTGTCTATGTGTGTCTGTCACTGTGTGTCTCAGTGTGTCTGTGTGTGTGTGTGTGTCTGTCATTGTGTGTCTCAGTGTGTCTGTGTCTGTGTGTGTGTGTGTGTGTGTCTGAGTCTGTCTGTGCGTGTGTCGAGTTGATATATACATAGCTTTCCTGCTTTTCAAATATCATCTACCCCTCAGGGTGATGTAAAATCCTTTGGGGATTTGAGGTGATGATGCAGGGATCATATATTCCTCCCCCATGCAAGGCAAATTTATACTGAATTACTCACACTCAGAGAAAGCAAGGATGTTGATTTTCAGCCAAATCGAAGAGCTTAAACTACCAGGGTTTGGGGATTTAAAAAAATCAAGGATTTGAGAGATGCAGGGCCTCTGAATCAGCAAGAGGTCACCCTGTCCAGCCTGAGGAATGCAAGCCCCGTCTGCTGCCCCCTTCCCAGCAGTCGGGCACTCACTCAGCTCAGCCAGATCCTGACAGACAACCGCTCTTCCATGAAGATTAATCGCCAAAGTTTAATCCTCTATCACACTCAAACTTTGTTTCTTCTCATTTCACCATCAGCTCTGTTCCCAGAGCAATAACAACAAGAAAAAAAATCAAAGCTAAACTTTCTACCCCATAGCAGGCCAGGGGGCATCTGAACATATGTTTTAAATGCCCTCTGAGATTTCCTTTCTGCAGGGTGAACATCTCTAAATATTTCTTCTGTGACACTTAACATATTTCATTTAGATTCCTCACAATCTTATGGGTCCTTCCTCTGCATACACTGCAATTTTTCAGCATCTATTTTTAAATAGTATCCTCTAGAACTAAGTGTACCTCAAAAGATAATGGTGTTCACGTTGCTGCGGATATCATCAATTGTACTACTTAAATGTTGCTCCTATACCCTTGTTATACAAGCAAATTCTGCTTAGGCAGCATTACCTATTTTCACAGAAGAATCCTAGATTCTCTATCAGTGATGTTTGAAGGCTGAATATATAACCCATTTCTGGCTAGTGAGATGTAAGGGGAAATCTACTCTAATGAGGTGGTAAAGGCTCTAGGTGGGGAAAAGTTTATTTTTCTCACCCTTTCTTCTGCTTGTAAAGATGGCATTTGAGGATGTGATGGCTGGAGCAGAGACCCAGCTGCTGAGGAAAATAAGATAAAATAGAAATAACCTGAATCCTTATGGGTCATTGAGTCACTAAGCCTGCCTGATGCTCCTGACTAAATAAAAAGTTGAATATCTCAATGGATTAAGCCATTGTTGGTCAAATTTTCTGTTACTAGTATCTGAAAGCATTCCTTAAAAAAGAGGCAATGTAATGGAGTTATAATCTCCTGTGATTTAGACATTATATTTTGAGAAATTTGTCTTCTACTTTCTTAAAAGCTATATTGCGACTTAGAATCTGCTAAGTTTATTGTCAGAGCAATATAAGCAAGCGAATAATTAAATAAAAACCCTGTAACTGGGTATCATAATGTCCAGTGTTTACAGATAACATGCAGTTAACATAAACAGGCAAATCCAGCAAGACAAGAGGCCACAACATGGGAGAGGCTACAGTGAACGGGAAATGCACGCCTTGCCCAACAATATTAAAGTCCAAGCATTGTTTAAATAAAACTGATTCAGGTATGTATGTGTACAATTCCCCAAGATAATATAATATATAATTCCTATGTATCACAAACATATACTAACAAAAAGTGTAAATAAAAAAATTCCAAGTAAGTTTACAAAGTCATTTATCCTTTCCTGAAATGCTGCAAATTCTTCTTAAATCCTTGGGGAGGCATTGGCCAAAGGATTTGAATTCTCTCTTATAAAATATTTTAATAGGTTCTGGAAACCTAGTGTGCTTGATAGTGACTGTAGTCCATAGTTCATGAAAAGTATTGTATCCCAGCAGTTTGTCAAGAGAGTAGGTCCATGTATTTTAAAAAGATAACAATGTGAGATGTGTGAATATGTTACTTAGCTCAACATAATCACTGCACAATGCATACACTCTTCAAAACATCACTTTGCATGTATACCTTTAGTGTGTATAATTTTTCAATTTTTGTGTTACACAAATTGAAAAATTGTAAATTATTTGTCAATTGTATATCATTTGTCACTTATATCATAGATGGAGGAGGGACTTCTGAACCAGTCTGGGTTTGTTTTGTTTTGTTTTGTTTTGGAACCAGAGATCAAACTCACATCCTCATGCCTGACAAGCAGGCGCCGTGCCACTGAGCTGTATTCCCAGCTCAGGACAATAAAACATTAACAACAAAATCTGTGGTCTGAAATTTTTTAAAATTGTCTATATTGAACCTAATCCCCTTCCTGAAACCAACAGTGTCCATGATCATGAAGTTGAAAGGATAACAAAATAAGATCAAGAAAATAAGAACCCAAAACCTTAGGTTTTCTAATTGCGCATGCCTCTGAGCAAATTCCTGAGTCTCTCAGAATCTTCATTTCCTCATCTGAAAATAAGGATTCTTTAAACAAATATTTCTGGGCATGTCAGATTCCCCAGGTTACCACTGAGTCATTACTCCTTGCCAAAGACAAAATGAGAAACTACTTATGTCTGCATTCTAAAGCCCTAAGCCCAGTGCAAGTATATGGTCCATTTGGTGTTGTCATTTAGTGCAAAGGTCAAAGAGATAATTTCTTCTTAAAGTTGTTTTCACATCAACCACCTTTAACTTCTGGTCTGCTGGGATAAACCACACGTGCCAAGTCCTCTTAAGAAGACAAAAGAAGTTGTTGGTTGCTCCAACATATATGAATCATTTCTTAATTGACTTTCCATTTCTGAGCATTTTGTGCCATCTGTTCCATTGTTTTTCAGGGTATACTTTCACAACATCATATCACCTTTAATTGTTTTTTTGTGGGTTATCAGAGAGCACATGTACATTGGGAAAAAATTAAAACTACAAAATGTAGCATGATCCTTGTAATTATTAGCCAAGCACTGTTATGTCCTTATACACATGTGTGTATCTAAGTCTCACAACACAGTCTTATCTTGTACCATTTTATAGGTAAAGACATTGAGGTTCAGAGACATAAAGAACTGCTAAGTGTTGAATCCCTAATTTATATCCAGGTGATGTGACTCAAGGTAGCCATGACTCAAGCACCCAAAGAACCATTATTCACACTTTCATATGTTTCTTGCCTGTCTTTCCTCAAATGCACACAAATTTTCCAGAGATTAGAGGAGTCTGAGAGAAAACATCATCCAACTCTCATTTTACAGATGGAGGACTAGAAGCTGACAAAGGTAAAGATCCTTTCCCAAGATCACACTGACATTCCAAAATGAAATTTAGGTCCTTAGACTCTTTGTCCAATATTTTCTGGGATCATCCAACCAAAGCTGACTAGCAGTAGCTCCCTAGAGTTGTACTAAGAAAGATTTAAGGCCTAGGTGCTACAAGAAAACATATCAGAGGAGATTAATGACAGTGACCACAACGTGAACATGGCCACTTACATGCCATGGACTAACCACCTGCATGCCAAGGAGCAGTCCCTGGAGGAAGAGAACAGCCAAGAAAGGCCCTCTGAACAAAGACCTGTTATTTTCTTCATGAATATCAAGGTCAATAGTGTAACATAAATGAGGGGAATGGGCAAGATGAGGACAGAAGAAAGGAGGACACTTCCCTCTCCAAAGATGCGGGGGGGGGGGGACTGAGGGGACTGCTAATCTCCAGCCACTTGTTGCTGTAAGGATGTGGGCCCAGTGTGGATAGGCCTTCTGATTTTTTCCCAAACTAAGCATGAAATTTGGGACTGGGGATGCAGCTTTAGTGATAGAGCATTTGCCTAACATGCAAAAGGCTTTGGGTTCAATCCCTAGCACAAAGAAGAGAATGGAAGGGAGGGGAGGAGAGGAGAGCAGAGGGGAATTTGGATCTCAGAATGTTGGCAACTAATTCAAAGTTACATGATAACAGGACAAATAAAAAACACCAGGAGAGAACCTTATAACATCTCATTTACGTGATAACTGCATTTCAATGAAGAGTTAATAGAGGCAACCAACTCTTCATTACAAATCCAAAACTCAGCATATACTCTTCTTCTCTACCCTTCTCTCTCTCCCCCTCCCCCACTCTACCTAGAGCAACATTTTCTATACAAGGCTACCAGAGGGAAGATAGGGAAGACAAACACCCAAATGCACCAGATCACAACGATTAAGGGTCCCAGCATTACCAACCACCCTGAGGGCCACTTGCAGCGTTAGTCATGCTTGCTGGAAGGATTGCTCTCTGATGACTTAGGTGAGGGGGAGCAGATGATTGCAACTGCCGTGCCTTATCCAAGGGCTAAAGATAGGCTTCCCTATTTCCCAGGAGATACCTTCATCAGGAGCTGAGTGGGTTCCACCCACATTCAAATCTGCTGTCTGCCCTTTCTGTGAGCTTTCAGTGTTAACGGGAAGACCCATCACTCATCACAATTCTGGAGCTGATGACAAGAGCAACAACTTCCACCTCCTGTTGACAAACTGTTACTCAGCTGTGCTCCACGAGTCTTTTCTATGTAACTCCAGTTCATGCTAATCCTCGGGACGGCTGGTAATTACATTACACCACAGAGAGTACACTCAGTAAACATATGTACAAAATCACGCAGTATTTAGGGGACAGATTCTGCATGGAATGGCTCAACCACACTCAATGTGATATCCTCATCTGGAAGATGCAGTAAGGGCGAATGGGAGCCGAGGACTTGATTATCTGATCAACAAACATTTAGCAAGAAGCAAATACAAAGGGCAAGACCAGTGCAGAGCACCAAAAAGGACACATACTGGAAAACCAAAATGACTCTCGCTAGAGGTGGAAAAACAGAGGATTAAAATGATTGTGGTATAAAGAGAACACTGTGCAGCCATTTGGAATCAACTTTGAGAAATCTATTTAATGATAAGGGAAAATTCCAAGAATATATAATCAAGTTTTAAAAACATGAAAGCAGGTTGGGAAATAAAACTGGCTCAAAATCAGAGTGAACACATTCAGTAATGCTCTCCTTCGCTCTTAAGACAGAGAATTTATATAGAATACTTCCGTTATTTTAAAATTTACACAGTATTGGTTGGAAATAAGATGAGAGACTCACAGATCAAAATACAGAGGACTCCCTAAAATATATTAAATGCTGAGACTCTGGGCTGAGGGGTGTGGCTCTGCAGTACACATACATGAGGCCTTAGGTTCAATCCCCAACACCACAAAGAAATAAAATAAAACAGATGAGACTCTACCATTGCGAACAGGAGTCAAAGCCACATAATCCATCAGGGGATGGGTCTAATATGAACCATGGGAATCAGGTGTCAACTCTCCCAACCCCAGGTGGGTAGTGGGCGGGGGGGGGAATAGAATATAGTGTGGCGCTGTGCCACCAGCTGTGAAAGCATTGGAACATGTCTACCACAACCCAAAAGAAGAACCCTGTGTGTATCAAAGGGGCACCGCCAAGTTATCAATGAGGGACTTCAGCCTGAGCCTGCACTTTAGACTGCATGGTGCAGGAAGAAAGTTCTGAACTGAGCTGATGACACCGGCTATGGTTTAAAAGCACACATCCCACAGGTTTCAGCAGAAGAAATTCTAAAATTGCAGTGGAGATAAGTTCACAAACAAAAATCAGAGACTACATGAAGACTCAAATTAACAGATACTACAAAGGAAGAATTCACAATTTAAACAAAGATTCCTAGAGCAATTGGAGACAAGTGTGATAATAAGTACATATTAATTCCTTGAAGAGTCAGAGTAAGGATTTATATTCACAGAGTGAGGAGAATTCCTCACTAAATCATTTATTACAAAAAAACAGGGAAGGGAGACCAATTGTAAACCTTAGGAATAAGGTGTATCATTATTGAAATTAAAAGCTTAACAGATAAACAAACCAATAGACTAGCCACAATTGAAGCAAGGTAGTTAACAGGAGTACAGAATCGGAAAAGAATTGTCTCAAAGCCCAGAGAGAAAAATTTAAGTTAGAATTCATGGAGAACTGGTTGAGAAACAGATAGATAGATAGACAGATAGATAGATAGATAGATAGAGATAGAGATATATCCAGATATAGATATATCCAGATATATAGATATATAGATATCCAGAAGGAAAGATAGTGACAGAGAAAATATTCAACAAATAGTGGCTGAGATTTTTACAGCATTAAAGAAAAATCTGAGTGTTCTAACTACAGAAACCTAGAAAGTACAATAGGCAAAGCCAAACCACATATATAATACAATCCTCAACTTGTAACTCAATAGAGCTTAGAAAGAAATATACCAAATTGTCAACTGTGGTTACTCCTCGTGATAGAATTTGGAGCAAAATTTTCATTTTCTCCTTTAAATTTTAGTATACTTTTTTAAATGCTCTAAAATGAGATACCATCATTTCTATAGTGTCTGTAAAGGAACAGCACTCATTATTTCAAATACACATATACACCTAAACACATATTTTTTATAGGTAAGTTCAAACTTGATTTAAGACTATATTTTAGATTTAACATTACTGAACATCACAATAAGAAAAAAAGAATCTAGAACACAAAAGAAAAAGACAAAAGAAAAAAAAAAACCAATAACCTCATAGTGTATCAAGGCTTGAATCTGTCCCGAATTTAGCTTCTGATGTATAAACTGCCATAGGAAAACCTGCCCTCAGTAGACTTTCACTCCAGTAGAGGAGATGGAGTATCTGTAGGATTAACACATAAAGCAAATGTCAGAGAAGAGATCGTCGTGAGTAGACATATCTTGCCTCTTCCACCACAGATGGGGTGTGAGGTCCACAGGATGCTGAGAAGAAAGGTCATGGCCTAGTCCATTCACTGGATTTACTGGGGACTATTATTGAAGCCAGCATCTGCTTTAATTGGACAGAGCCAAAGTGGTCAGACCCCAATAAGATTACAACTTTGTCTACATCAAACATTATGTTAACTGGTTTTATTACAAGACCACATACTGATATAAGTAAAAATTAATACCTCTGTTGTAGGCTAAATTGATAATACAAAAATCTGCCACTTAACACCATATCAATCATTATAAGGCTTTGTTCTTTACTGCAAGGGTCATACAGGCCATGGAAAGCTGAAAATGTAGGCTGTGGATGGGTTTCACTTTCACTGATAATAAAATTACCCAGAGTAAATGGGTTATGTACAGAATTAACACATACCCCATCTTATCTACATGCCTCCGGTTTAGAAATGAAAACAACACAGGGTGCTCTAGGCTACCTTACCAAGTCAAAGTCATCTTAGGGGGAGACGGAGGGTACATGTCAATGCTGGGAGGTTGAGGCTTCGTGGTCATAGCCCTGCTGGCACACCCATGCAAGGCAGAGTTTTAGGCAACACCACATGACTGCTTCTTTGAAGCCAAACGAACCCCACCAAGCATTCAACTCTAAACTAGACAGGTGGTAAAGGCACCTGCCAAAGAGTTATGTCACTAATAGAAGGAAAGGTTGGACCTATTTCAGACTATTTCTTTCCTTTTAAATACAATGAATTTCTCAAAATACCAACCTTTGAATCAACTATTCTCAATATCACCTGCCCATCCCACACACAGGATCTAGCATGTGTCCCCAGCATTGTCTCCTTTGACTTCTTTAATGCTCTTCCCCCTTGCCTTAACTCACTACAGTTCCACCAGAATCACAGAGCAGGGGCAATCTCTTCAACACTGATGACACCAACAACAATGGAAAGTATTCAGTTCCTTTCACCATTTTTGAGCCAGTGAGCTCCTTCTTTCTCCTCTACAGCACTTCAAATCTCCATCTAATCTTGTCTTCTCTGGTAATGCCCTTTCCTATCTTCTTCTTGCCATCTCCTGGTTCCTTTCTTTCTTTTTACTCTTAGGAGGGGTCACACTTCTGTCCGCATCTCCATAAGGCAGTTTCATCCCACAAAAAGGAAGGATAGTCCTATATTCTCTCAATTCTCAAAATTCTCTTTTTAATGCCCCTTTCATGGCAAGTGAGAGCCTACCCCACATACCTGCCAGCACAGACTTGGAAGAAAGGGAGATGGAGGCCAGAGTGGCCTTAAATTACCTTCTTCAATTCACCCTGTTCTATGGTGGGTTATGCTGGCCCCTCATGGATCCAGAAATTTCATTGCCATTACGGTTATTATTCCTTAGGTGTTGTTCCTTCAGTCAAAACTTCAGAAAGGTACAGGCACTGGTATCAGTATTTATATCCCAAAAGCACAGCTTCAACCTTTGCTGAGAAGCACTCTTTTTCTCCATGTTCATGCCGTCATGGATGCCTAGCTCCTCTCTTTGGCTGTGATTCACTGTATGCACTGTGCTTCTCCATATAATGAGATGGATTTCTTGTCTTTCTAAGTGTGGTATGACAAAGTTAAAGGACAGGCTCGATTTGGTGGAATATAAGTTCACATCTTGGGATCAGAAATGCAGATATCTAGCTCGATCACCTACTGCATGATCTTAGTCAAGTATCTTAACTTCACTACAAATTCACCTGATGCTCCAGCAAACCCCAAGGCCCTGTCCAGTTCTGAAATGGGCTATTCACTGGAGTCAGAGCTCAGCTGATTCCCTACTCTTTTCATTACAGAAAAGAGCCCCTAAAATTGAGAGAAAATACTCAACCACTCATCAGGATTCTGCTAGGTGGCAAATCACTTTAAATAAATGTTTAAAAAGATACTGCATCAGTTGTGTGTTTCAGCTGAATGTGCTGCAGCTCAGGAGACCTGAAAGAATTAATAGAGTTCCCAAAGCAGTCAGTGAGAAGTGCTGAGCAGAGCCAGAACAGGGTTTGATAAATGCAAAAACTTTGAGAGCATCAAAAGGAAAGTGTTGTAACAGATGTCTGCTCCACTAGCTTGTCTCCTGCTATCTAAGGAACACCCTCCAAGAAGGTCTCCATGCAGGGACCAACACACATGTGTGCACTCATGCTTTCCTCTCCTTTTCAGCCCCCTAGATCTTTCTTGGGGCTTACATGGAGTTACAGTGTACCCATAACTCCAATCCTTTTTCCTTTTTTTCTCTTTCCTCGCTTTACTTCTCCCTTGGATCCTCCTTCCCACCTTCCACTTCAGCCTAATTCCCAACCAGGCCCTTATGACTTCTCACTCAAGCCACCCAATTTCTCCCCACTTTTCTCTAACCCAGGGCTCTCTGGACATCCACAAAAAGGCTTATCCTTGCATCATATGTCAAGAGACTTGAGCACACTTTCTTTTATTTCAAAACTCAACTTCAAGACCAAGATCCACCTTTGAGAGTCAACTCCTGCATCTAGCCAATTCACACAAGGACTGAGTAAGAAAAGTGTCAGGCCCTCCATGCTCTAGGCTTGGGGGTATCCCCCCTCACTCCTAGAAAAGGTTTAATCTGTGCTTCTCTGGCCCAGGGCTCCTCAGGCTTCCCACCTCTGTTCCTCTTGTTGCAGTCTGGGGAAACTTAACATTTTTCTATCCTTTGGTGCTTTACTTAAAAGCTTCACATTTTGTCTCACAATGTACTCACCTTTAATATTCTCAAAAATAGTTCTAGTCACAAGTAGGAACTAAATGAACTTCCCCCCAAAAGCATCAGGTAATGTCAATATTACACAAATATGAACCATATTAGTCTGCGTGTTCTCATGCCCTTTGCTGGGCACTGCTTGGCAATCTCCAAACATTCCACTGCCATCACCACCAACCCTTTCCACATTCTTCCTGGTCCACTGAAGTAGATGACTGAGTACTCTGCTTTCAAAACCTAGACAAGGGACATTTCATTTCATTTCTGGTTGGCAAGGTGAGGCCTGATTCTCACCACAGAGACAAGTCCTCCCATCTCCACGTTAAGACAGATGCCTGGGGAGCCCAAGAACCAATGGTGATTTCTCTGGGATCCTGGCAGCCATCTCCTTCCAGCCTTACCTTATCAGCCATGATCATAGATGCACCCCCGTGGATGCCCAAGATGGGGATGAAAGTCTGCGAGGAGATAAAATCCAGCATCTGGGCCACAGCCTCCTGGTCAGTGTCATCCCCAAACACCAAGCCGTGGATGCGCGCCCCAGACATGAGGTCGCACACATGCGTGATGAGGCTCTTGGGGTCGGTGCGGTTCATGAGCAGCGCTACCACGTTCACGTCCAGGGGCAGCCCCGCTGCGTGCTCCGGGCCCCACAAGTTTCGAAGTTCACGCTCTGTCACGTCGTGACTGTGACCCAGCAGAACCGCGATGTTCAGCGCTGGGGGACCCTTCTCCGCCGCCGCGCACCGCGCCGGACCGCGCCAGACCAGTAGGGCCGGCAGCACCAGCAGGGTCCAATAGCCCAGTCTTCCCATAGTCGCCACTTACGGTCCCTGCAAGGTGGAGAGTGAGAGGCAGGGCGGCGTGAAAAAGGGGCACACAGGAGAGGGAGCACCGACCCTGTGCCGCGCCCTATGGGTCAGGTACCAAACCCAACCCCAGCACGGGCAGCGGTGGTCACTGTCTCCATTCCTCATCCCTGACGCCATCTACATCTCTCCATCCATCTCCAACTCTGTCTACAACTCTAATACGGCGAAATTCTCCACCTCTGTCCCCAAGCCCACTCTCGCATCCTTCCTCTGTCTGGTCCGCTATCCCCAGCCATTTCCCCATCTCAGACTCTGCCCACATCCCCCGCTGCGTTCCCCAAGTTAGCTGCAAACCACAGCCCCTGAGCGCCAAACCAGCCATGGACCCCACCCAGCTCGTGGCTGCAAGGAATAAACCCTCTGTCTTCCCCTCTTTCCCTTAGGGCAGTGCGGAACAAGTTACCGACCCCGCCCCCTGCTCACGCGGAGCGAACTACAGACTAGCCCTGGCGCGCGGAGGCGGCACCCGCACACCGCAGCCTGCGTGCGAGCTGAGCTAGTTAACTGACCCCACCCCCTGCGAGCTGGCCGGGTGCGCCACGCGCCGCAACTGATGCAGACCTCGCTTCTCTCCTGCAGGGTACCCTCCCAAGAGCTTAGAAATGAGCACGCTCGTGTGAGGGTCAAGGCTCTGGGTTGCCTGGGTTAACTCGCACCCCGCCCCAAGTCTCCTGGAGGGGCCTTGAAGAGGTTTTGACTCACCTGCAGGCTGCCCCAGGACCCGCCCCCTACACACTCGCGTGCACTCACGCTCGTGCACACACACACCCTCTCTAGTGCGCGCCTGTGCAATGCAGAATTCTGAAGAGTAGGCGCGTGCCCCCGTGGGCCAGAGCGTGGTAGCCAGCAAAGAACGTGTGTGGGGAGAAAGGTAGGTTCCCAAGAAGCTCTCAGCCAGACGCGGACTGTACAGCTCCGCCCTAACCTTTCCACTCTGATCCCTGTCGCCAAATCTTAGTTGCACGTGGACAGTAAGCTGCACGCGCTCACAGACACGCGCGCTTTTCTGCGCACTTCCGCAGGGCGCCGTAGAAATGCTCACAGCCATTGAGAGTCCTCACACGTCCTCAAGCGCGGCACACACCTGTACCGCGCCAAGCGTGCAGCCGCTCTTGCCTGCAAATATCAGCACGATCGTGCACGCGTGTACAGGCTCGCGCCCCTCTGGCCCGGCGCTGTTGGAGCAGGAGGAAGTTGGGGCGAACTCGCACGGGCCTTGGTAGTCTTTGGGTGAGCAGCGCGGAGTGCGGAGCCGCAGCGCCCCCTGGTGTTCCTCCCGAGCCTCACTACTGGTCTTCCTCTCCCGCTTTCTCGCTTCCTCTCTCTCCCGATCTCTCTTCCTCTCTCCCTCCGCTCGAGTCTCTCTCCTCCCGGGCCCACCAACCCGTATCTCCCGCTGGGACGTACCTGTAGCAGGAGAAGGTCGAGGGTGCAGTGGGGCGCGCTGCGCGCACGAGCATCTCGGCCGCCTCAGCAGCCACCGGGTTTAGCGGGTTCCCGCATGCTGCGGCCCCCGCGCGCTCCCCTGGCTGTCCCGCGCTGTCCGCATCGCCCCCACGGGGGGCGGCTATCCCAGCCGGAGGCTCTGCAGCAGGGCTCTAGCAGGGCGGAGGACAGATGGAGTGGCAGGGTCAGCCCACCGGCGTGGGAAAAGGGGGGCCTGGGGGGAGGCTGCAGTCTGCAGTGCTCACAGCCCCTCTATGCGCCTGGGGACTCGACCATAGAGGGAGAGCTGAGCTCCATGCCCAGACGCCCTCAGTGCGGATCCACAGTGCCTGTGGCGGATAACCCGAGCTCGCTCAGGGGTGCACAGGAGAACAGGAGCCCCGAGCTGGCCACCCACGAGAAGCTAACTGGGCACCTCCACCCTCACCCCCTACCACCTCCCCGGCGCCGGCTGCTGGGAGTTTTGCGACCAGAAGCTACTGAACGAGGGGGGTAGGGAGAGAAAGAGGAGGGAAGGAGGGGGCGCTAGCTGAGTTTGCGACGAGCTGGCAGGAGGAGAGGGGGAGGGAAGGACGCGGGCTCCCGCGGTCCCGGATCCCCGAGGGAGGTGCGATCACTCCCACGTAGCGACCCTCTGGCGGTCCCGCCGCCCCCTCCTATCCAGGCCTCCCTCCGCCCCCTTCCCGAGGGGCCTCCCGGGTCCCGCCCCCGCACCACGGCTCACCGCGGCCTCCCTCCACATAGTTCTCAGCGGTGGCCGCTCCTGGTCATCTCCAAGGCTGATGGCCGCGGCCGTGACTCTCAGCGCTCACCCGGCCCCATGCTCCGGCCAAGCTCTCCGAGTCTCGCTCCAACAACCCAAGCTCAGTCTCCTGCCCCACTCCGGATGGCCGCTGCCCGGTCCTCTGAGCGCGCCCGTGAGCCCTCTCCGCAGCCCCGCTTCAGGCTGGTGTGTGTGAGGGCGAGTGAATGTGGGAGCGCGCGCGCGCGTGTGGCCGGGGATCCCCGCGGTCCCCGGCCGAGAGAGGCGCGGGAGGGAGAAGGCAGCTCCCTCGGGGCCCTTGGCTGCGGGGCCAGCTCCGCGCTGCGCGTTCGGTTCCCCACTTGCCGGCGGGAGTCCAGAGAGCGCCCGGCTGTCCTGCTCACGCCACTGGCGAAGATTCCTGGGGCGTGCTTCTGCCGCGGTCGCCCCCGAAGAAGAACAGGAAGGCGAGGCGCCCACCAAGCCAACTTAGGGACTTGTTCTTAGCCAGCGAGACGCAGCAGCCTCCACGCAAACAGGCGCTTGGAGCTCCAGCGGGCGAAAGCGCCCGCAGCCGCCCTCCCTGGAGGCGGGCTGAAGCAGACCCCGCAGTCCCCAGGCGGCGGCGGCGCGAAGCGCGGCCACCGGCTCTCAGAGCGCAGGGCGACGAACAAGGCCGAGATAGGGGTCTGACTGATGACTGAGGTGCTGCGGTGGCGCGTGTCGCTGTCCGTGGTGCTGGAACCACGATCTCCGCCGGCTCCCCGGTTTCTGGTGCGGCTGAAGAATCAATTATTCAGATCTTTGCGGCCGCTTCCTCCTCCCCAGTGCCTCGCGCTGGGTACGATGATCTCCCCTCCAAGCTCAGGCGCGCCGACACGCACACACCCGCACAGAGTCTGCTCCGATGCATCTCCGTGTGCCTCACCACCCCCGTACGGGAACCCACTCTTCTGATCTCAGAAAGCCAGAAGCCTACAAGCAAAGATATCTACATTACCCACTCGCTTCCTTCTTGTCTGCTAAGTTGTACCAAACAAAAGTTGCCCTGAGGTTACCAGCTGTAAGCCACTAGAAAGGGTAAGCGAGAGAACCTGGAACAAGATAGGTTTCTGGTCACTGGACACGGGATGCATTGCCAAGTGGACGTTTGCTCCCTTTACAATCACCTCCATCTCCGTGCCTGCCTTCGCTTCTTTCCCTCCAGGCCCTGGGGAAAAAAAAGGGTCCTAAATTTTAAAAGGCTTTGCAATCGTGCCAACCTTGCCTGCTTCACTTACCAGCCTAGTATTATCTGTTATCGTCAGGAGATCTGTGCCCCCTGGCTCACATGTTAAAATTTTAACCCCTGCCGCAGTGCCTAACCCTCGAGGCAACGTATTAGGAGTAGGAAACTTTTGGGGGTGATTAGATCTTGAGACCTGAAGGAAATTAGTGCCCTTGCAAAAGAGTCGTCAGAGTGGCATTTAGCCCCTTTTCTGGCACCTCTGGCTCCAGCAAAAAGCTATGGTCTATGCAACTGGCACCAAAATTAAATCTACCTCACCTTGATCTTGGACTTTCAGCCTCCAGAATTGTGAGAAATAAACTTTTGTGATTTATAAACTACCCAGTTTATAATATTTGGTTGTGTCAATTCACCCAAACTAAGAAATAACCTTTGGATCATTATTTATCATCCTATAATGATTACTAATCCGGAAAGTGGAGAGAGGGAGGGGGAAATACCTATTTTCCTGGAAAATACCAGGATTATTTAGAAAACAAAAAGACAGAAATATTGGTACAAGACTCAACATGATGTGGCACATAGTAGGCTTTCAAACAAGGTGCCTTTAAGTGACCTAGAAGAGGATGTTCTCTGAAGGAATGCGAGTGTGCTGCTGACACACAAATAGGAAAGGGACACTGTTCTAGAGACTTACAGATTCATTATTCAGCTGCCTGTGATATGTCGAGTTCCCTGGGGTTTTATTACCCCAAAGACAGAAAAAGGGTAGGAGGATTTCTGAAAGATAAATGAAAATGGGGGGGCTGTGAGATACAAAGCTGAGAATGGAAAGACGCCATTCTCCAGACTTTGGCTGTACTGAGCTGGGTCAGGCCCTCCCTCAAGTGGAGCCCACCAAGTTCAGACCTGAGCACGGGAGCAGGGCTCTAATTGGGAGAAGCTCAGCTGTTTATTTAAATGCAGTATAAATCAGCATCGAGGCTGGTGGCTCACACCTATAGTCCTAGCTTCTCAAGAGGATTTGACCTTAGGAGTTCAAGACTAGTATGAGCAACACAGTGAGACCCTCTCCCAGGAAAAAAAGAAAGAAAGAAGGAAGGAAGGAAGGAAGGAAGGAAGGAAGGAAGGAAGGAAGGAAAGAAAGAAAGAAAGAAAGAAAGAAAGAAAGAAAGAAAGAAAGAAAGAAAGAAAGAAAGAATCATACACATTAACCTCGTATCACTAAAGAATTCCACTTATTGGACAGGAGATGTGCCTCAGTGGTAGAGTAGTTGCCGACTGTACTGTAATAAGACCCTGTGTTTGCTCCCCAGCACTCGGGGTGGAGCTGGGGGTTAAAAAAGAAAAGGATTCATTTTGTTAAGTTTTGAAATTATGTGCATCTGTATACGTAAACCATCACCTAAAAAACATACAAAGTATTTTCATCACCCCCATAAAATGTCCCTGCACCCCTTGGATTGTCAATTTCTCTACTCCCACTCAGTAGAAGCTATGATTTGATTTCTAACACTATGTAACACTTTTTGCGTCCTTTTGAACTTCCTAAAAATGTGACACTCTGTGTTCTTTGGTGACTAGCTTTTTTACTTGATATCTGAGAGCTTCATCCAAGCTGCTTCATAAATTGACAGCTTTTTACTTTTAATTGCTAAGTTGTTAGCTTTCTATTGTATGGGTAACCTATATTTCATGTATCTAGACTCTTACTGATGGACACATGAGTTGTATCTGAAGAACTTTTTAAAATCCAGATGTATGCACATATTTTATTTCATCAGAATCTCCAAAGGTGGGGCCAAGCATGGGAATTTCTTTTAATTAACATATAATAATTGAAATATAAACAGGGTGCATTTAATATTTCAACATATGCATGCAGCATGCACTGATCAGATCAAGATAATAATGAATATTTCTGTCTCCTTATAATTTCTTTATTTTTTTGTCCTGGCTTATAATTTCTTTATATTTGGAACCCTCAAATACCTTCCTTCTAGATTTCATAAAATGTGTAATAGTTTATTGTGAATAATAATCTTTGCTGAGGAACACCGGAACTTACCCCTTCTGTCTGTGTTTCCATACCCATTATCCAATCTCTTTATTCCCTCTGCCCTCCACCCTTCACAGGCCCTGGTAGTCAACATTCAGACCAATTTTTTCTTAGCTCCCATGTATGAGACATAATACACCATGTTTGGCTTCCTGTGTCTGGTTTATTTTACTTAATACATGGATCTGTCCAGTTCCATCCATTTTGCATATGCACCACATATTGTTCTTTATCCATTCATCCATTGATGGGATCCTAGGTCGGTTCCATGTTCTAGCTATTGTGAATAAAGCTGCAAAACATGGGCTTTAAACTCATTGATAGTTTGATGATGTTACTGTATTTTCCATCCTTATCTATCAAACGCTGACCTTAAATATGATTCTTCTTTGGTGAAAACTACTGGCATGGAGAGTTTGGAATTACTCATGCCCAGGTTTGTAAAAAGGTAGGTTAAGTATATGTGGATTCTTTTGAATAAACGAAGAAGATACTTGATGGACAGCCTATGTCAAGACAGTCACAGTAGCTCACACTGCATGGAGTGGACATTGTCCCAGTGTGGAAAGCCTTAGTGGCTCAGGCACTTGGAGCTTTGCCAGACATTTAACTGTGAACATGAGGTCAGAACAGTTTTTTCCATCATGTGCCACAAAACTAAACCCTCCCAACCTCCCCCAACCCCACCCCCCACACACATCTGGAGATGCGGAGTAGGATTTTGCTGCTCGGGAGTTTCAGGTGAAAGCCCTTGTGCATAGCAGCTATCCCAACCAAGACTACACCCAAAACAGGAAGAGAAAGTCCAAACCAACACCATTTTTCTGTCAAGCTTTTTCAATCAGTTTTATCACCCAATACATCATTAAACTAACAAATATCTAGTCTGATCTGAAGCAACAACTTGTTTCAACTGGTTTCAATCCCATTGACTTAACCTCTAATACTCTGCTTTAAAAACAATCCTACTATTGCCACTCGCTTTGAGCTAGTTAAACACAGTTGTTAAAGACCAATCACTGGCCGGGGATTTAGCTCAGTGGCTTAAGCGCCTGCCTGGCAAGCCGTGAGTTCATGAGTTCGATCCCCGGTACCAAAAAAAAAAAAAAAAAAAAGACCAATCACTATATTATGTCTACAAGAGAGAACTATAGTGAGCCAATAATCGATTATATTTCTCTTTATATCTCTACTCTCAAGGGAAATTGATAAAGAATTATAGCACTATGAATTTGAGCCATCCTTAGATTCTCTCCTGCTTGACATGTTTGCTGTTCTGAAGAAATACCTTATCTGAGGAGAACTTTTTGTAGGATGTAGTAGTGTATTCCTGTAATCCTATCACCCGGGAGACTGACGAAGGTGGATCACCTCAAGTTTGAGGCCAACTTGGACTACATAGAGAGATCCTGTCTCCAAAAGACCACCAAAAGAAAGGTGAATTTTTATATTAAATGATCCAGGAAGCCCTTCAGTTAAAAATTATACTTTAATCCAGCAATGTCTCAAAATAAACTCATCAGTGAAATCCATTTTACTCCAGATGATACCTGCTACCATCTTACAGAACTGTCATTTCTCTGGCTGCTGTAAGAGAAATTCTGACTTGGTCCAAGGTCTTTTTTTACATATAAAGAAACTGAGGTTTACGTAAAATTAATCAAACTTCATGCGTGAGACAAAAAGAGTGAGATCCAAAACTTTTGCTGTGTCTATACTTACTTATAAGTAAAGTATGTCCATGTGCTACGAGGTTATAGAGATTCCAGGGAAGTATGACAAGATCCTGAGAGACAAGGTGAAAACCAAAGGAAGGTTAGGATTGCTGAGTAACCGAAACACCACACTTTTGTCACTGCTTTTGTCACTGCTTTTGTCACTGATGACCAACCCTCACCATTGCCCAAGTTTGAGTCTGTAGTTTCTGTCTTACAGGCATTTCCCACCCTGTTGTGGTGGCAAAGGAGCCAGGCACTTTTCTACCTCCTCACCCCTTGTTGGTTGAGGCTCACTCCTGAGGTTTTAACCTGTCCTGCTCCCAGCCTGCACTGTCCCTAGAGGAACACAGAAAATGTCAGCATGCACATGCATTTTCTGTCAGGAGGCTCCAGGGTGCCAAAAGAGCTGTCCGTGGAACGCTGTCCACACCACCTAACTAACTGAAAGGCCCGGGCCAAGTGAGGGCAACAAAAGGGTGTATGGTTCAAGGAAAGGGGCAGAGGGAGAGAGATGGCTAAGCCTCCCCCATAACATGAATGTCTTTTACTGTGGGGTATCAAAGAGGAGCAAGACAAAATGTGTTTCACCTTTAGCAGCCAGTCAGTCCCCTTCCCACTAGTAAATAGAGCTCCATCAGTGCTCTGGAATCTGACCTGACTAGTTCGGCCACAGTAAAGGAAAGAGGTGCTCTACGTGCCCATTCCAGCCACACTGCTGCCCCCAGTGATGCCCACACTCACCACTGCAGGCAGCCTCTGTGCCGATGGAAGACGAGGCCTCCTTTGAATGTTGTCTGCAACCACGGGTTCATGCTCCATCCATCCTGCGGAGACACTGGCCCCACTCAGGGCTCTCCCACTCAGCTGTTTCTGGGTCAGGGATGTCCTCAGGACAGAGCTGTAAAGGTCATAAGGTCAGACCAGTGCAGGCTAACTTCCCAAAGTCTCATCAGAAACCCCAGGGTGCACAGGGAGACTGGGTGAGTTAGAGTCTGATTCATGAGTCTGTGCTCTTAGGTTAGCCTTCTCAGGGAAACGTCTGCATGCCAAGCTCAGAGGTTATGTTTCCTGGTGCCCAGGATCATCAAGGCTTGCTATCTCACAGCTGAAAGATGCCCACAGAGATCAGCAACCTCCAGCACCACTCTCTAAAGGTACAGACACCAGAGTCTGGAGATATGAAATAAAGTCACCCGGCTACTAACGGCTACATACGTCTCTTTTTTATGTCTTATGACAAGCCTCACTTTTTTCCTATCCATGAAAATTTCCTCCACAGGATGCAAACTGTGGGAGAGATTGCCAGATAGCTCACTGAAAATGATTCCTTGGCTGGGGATTTAGCTCAGCGGCATAAGCGCCTGCTTTGCAAGCACAGGGTCATGAGTTCGATCCCCAGTACCAAAAAATAAAAAATTCCTTGAGAGGGTAGTTCTTGGGCACTGTGTTAGTCAGCTCTCCATTTCTCTAAGATTAAAGGAAGAAAGGCATTGGCTTTGGAGTTTTTGTTTTTGTTTTTTATTACTGGGAATCAAAGCCAGCAGTACTCTACCGCTGGATATATCCCTGGCCCAATTTTTTTTTTTTTTACTTTGAGACAGTGTCTTGCTAAGTTGCCCAAGCTCACCTCAAACTCCCTATCATCCTGCATTAGCATCCCTAAATTTTGAGCTCACAGGTGGGATTATAGTACCACTACACTTGGCTAGGAAAGGGTTATTTGGGCTCATACCTGTGGAGGTTTCAACATGCAGTTGGTTGGCCCTGTTGCCTTTGGGTCTGTGATGAGACAGCACATTGTGGTAGAAGTGCATGGTTGAGGAAGTGGCTCACCTCATGGAAGCCAGGAGGCCAAAGTACAGAGGGAGAGGAGAGTCAAGGTGGCTCACCTCATGGCAGCTACAAAGCAAAAAATAGAGAAGGAAAAGAGGGTCCAAGTTCCCAATAGCCTCTCTAAGAGCAATGCCCAATGATGTAACTTCTTCCCGCTAGGCTCCAACTAGTCCACAAATGTCAACACAGGCTGAGACCTAAGCCATTATTGCATGGGCCTTTGGGGGACATTCAAGATGCAAACTGAGCTGGGTGTGTGGCACACCCCTGAAATCCTAGCACTTGGGAGGCTGAGGCAGAAGGATTGCTGTGAATTTGAGGCCAGTTTGGGCTACATAGTGAGTTCAGGACCAGCCTAAACTGCATAGCAAGACACTGTCCCGAAACAAACAAACAGAAAGATCCAAACTATACAGATATTCCTGATGTATGCACCATAACTGGGTGAGTCAAGAGATATTTGGGTGCCCTGTGCCTTTTATGTGTGGGGTTGGAATTGAAGAGGAAAAGGAAAGATGATTGGTTACTAAGTTCTTCCACCAAAGAAATAACTCAAGATGTTAACCACCCACTGAGAGGACTTGGTGGTAACAACCAGGCCTGGTCTACCAGTTAAGAGTAGACTCTGCCAAGAACACTGCTATCAGCTACTGGGATTTGAGCTCATTTTTTATGGTCCTTGGAACCTCCAATTTGTGTCAATACATTATGTAATTTAATGTATTAAATTACATAATATGTAATACATAAATTACATAATACATAAATTCAATTTAATGTATTAGTTGCTAATTTGCTGAGCCTCTCTAAATAAGTTGCTTAACTTCTCTGATGCTTTTCCTCTACTTTTAGGGTCCACGTTGGTAATTTCTACTGTTCAAACCCAACTTAAGTGGCAGGACCCCTTTTTCAAGCCAATCCTTATACATAAGCCTAATGCAGGAAGCAGCTAAACATGAATCTTTGATCTCAGGTTAAGGGGGAGGAGTACCAGAGGTGGGGAGTCTAACGCTCCTCACCTTCTCCTGCCTCTTCCTCAGTCCCACTCCTACCTCACCACAGCTCAGCCTACAACTCTGAAATTGTTGGAAAGTGGTTCAATCCCTGCATTGAGGGCCAGAAACAGCAAAGAACCAAACAGAATTTCTCACCAATCAGTGAGCAGAGATTGGGAACCATGACACATGACTTCCAGTTAGGCTTAAAAACATGGACTCTGCACCTTACCCCCGAAGCTTACTAGCTACATGGTCCATAGCCTCTCTGTGCCTCAACTTCCCTAACTAGAATCATAGTGATTAGCATAATGCTTACAAAAATAGTACATACCACACCAATAATAGTGCAGTATATACTTCCCATATAAAGTATGTTAGGAGTTGATTAAATAAGACAATAGGCATAAAGGACTTAACATAGCACCCAGGCACAGAAAATCTTAACTAAATGCTCATTAGTAATACCCTATTCTCATGTCATGGGGCCTTTTGGGGCCTAGAGAGGACCATCCCCTGACATGCTGCTGTCCTTGATGCTCTGACAGCCTTGCTGGGCTGAGCGCCGTAGTGTGCGCTCAGGAAGGTGTGGCCGCAGGGCAGAGGAGATGGCCATTGGTCAGCCTGAACTCTAGCTCAGTGTGTCCCAGATGGTGTCCACAGGGTTCTGGATGGTGACTTGTTGGCAGAGCTTCCCTTCCTTGCATAGTTCACAGACCACACAGTGACCAGGAGCCCTGGGTTGGAGCCTACCCTGCCAAGGAGGCAGCTGCCTGCCCAGGCTTCATAAGCACCAGGGATGCTGGCCTGCACCTCCAGCCTCCAAGAAGGCCTGGGGGAGGAACTGGTCCAGTCACCTTTCCCTGCTCCTGTAGCTACCACAGTCTCTCGTGGAGAGACAGAGACGCCAAAGCAAAAAGGCATAGGCCAGCCCTTGCCTAACTTTCTCTGAGTCCAGGCCAGTCTTAACCCTTTTGCTGAAAACAGTAAGTTCTCAGAGCAAAAAAAGAAACGACTCCATCACTGAACAAAAGAGAAGTCAATCTCTTCATCTGAAAAATAGAGATGATAACATTACAGTCGGCCCTCTGATCTTAGAAGACCAACAACAAAGTATACAGAAAAAAAACTGCATCGAACATGTACAGACTCTTTTCTTTGTCATTATTCTCTAAATAATACGACATAACAATTATTTACATAGCATTTGCATTACAGGTGATTTTGTGAGTAATCTAGAGATGACATCAAGTACACAGGACAGTATACACAGGTTACATGCAAATGCTACACCATTTCCTATAAGGGACTAACGCATCTTTGGAATGTGGTACCATGGAGCATCCTGCATCTTTCCTTTACAGACAGAGGACAACTGCACTGACTTTATCAAGCCACAGTGGTAACAGACTGTACGCAGACATTGGGAAAGTGTGTGCCACATAGAAAATGAGGATTAATTACAACTCATGTCTATGTTATATGTGCATTTGTCCCTGATCAGCACAGTGGGAATAGCACTGTGGAACCTTCCTGCCAGGTTCAAACCTCCTGATCTGTGTGGTCTTGGGTGAGTGGCTCAATACCTGAAACCTCAGTTTCCCCTTCTGTAAAATGGGAGTGATATTTGTACCTCGTTAGCAACATTGCTAAAAAGAGAAAGTCAGGTTAGCACAGCCCTAATACATAAGAGATCAACAAGTAGAGGCCATTATTGTTAATTATCACTGGGATGGTTGCCCAAGGTCACACCGCCAGTTAGGATTAAAACAGATGTTTCCTGACTCCCCTGCTCAGTGCTCCTCTGGTATCACTGCTGCCTCTTGGACAATTAAAATTCCGGCTCTGCCCTGTGACAGTCACTATTCCTAAAAAAGAACTCCATTTGTACTAGGAAGTCACAAAATAAATTGTCACCAAGTCCAGCAGTCAGCTCCAAATTGCATAAGAACATTTCTCTTCATTAGGCAAAGCTACCCAAGGAGAGAAGCAAGGCGTGGGTTCCAGAGCCAGACTCAGGGGCTGACAGACCTTGCCAGGGCTGGGATTCTGCACTTCTGTCCAGCTGTGTAATGGCACTTGAGCCTCCCTGCTTTCCAGAACCTCAGATTCCTGGCCTACAAGACCAGGGAGGTTGCGAGAATGAAATCAGATAAAGCATCTGGCATACACTGATTGCGTTTCAATAAATATTTCAATAAATAATAAGTAGTATCTTCCTTCACAGCTTTCTTGATTGAGTGAAATACTTGTGGGTTTGCTGTGCTGGTTGTTTTACTTGTTTTTTCTCTGAAAAAACATAAAGGATGTCTCGTGATTTCTGTCTATAAAAAAGCATGTGTGTTAAATGAGACCTAGGATTCTAAATTGAATCCTGGAACAGAAAGAGAATATTAATGGGAAATCAGGGAAATCAGGATAAACCCTGGGGTTTTGTTAACAAGCAATGCACTGATGTTCATTTCTCAAATTTGACAGATGCACTGGAATTGTATAAGGTGCTAACATTAGGAAACTTGGATGAAGGCTCTCTGGAACTCTCTGTATTATCTCTTCAATATTTCTAAAATCTAAAACTATTCCCCAAAATGTTTATTAAACTAATAAACTTAATAAAATAAATTTATTTGAAATAAAATAATTTTAGATTAAAATTAAAATAATAAAAAGTATCTTACTCTGGTGAAATATGACCTGCATGCTATGCTCATAAACCCACAAAGGATACCCACATAATGGGTGACAGTGATTGCCTGCAGGCTGAGATATAGGTGGCTGGGCAGCAGAGGAGAGCAGGAGAGGGACAGGGGAGAGACATCACTGTGGCCCTTACTTTTTTTCTGACATGCACCATAACACCTCTTGTTTAAGGAATGGATAAAAGGCTGAGAAGCAGGGTATGTGGATGGCTGTGTCCATGTGTATCTGTGTGTATCCAAGACTCCCAGGTTTTATATGGCTTAGTTAAAGCAACATCTCCAGAGGAAAGCAAAAAGCAGTCTTCAAGGCCAAGGTCAATATGTCCATGCCTGTGACCCCCCCAGAGCTGCTCTGTCTCCTCAAACAGAAAGAGGTCCCGCTGTCTGCAAGGGCCTGAGGACCTCCTGGAGGCAGCGGAACACACCCAGCCCTCTATGTACCAAATCCGTTCCTAGGTGCCTGCATTCTGGGGGTCATCCAATGCTCAGAGTAAATACACGTTTGGCAGTGGTTCCCCCCATGCTATGACTGTGGGCATAGAAGCTCAGAGTAGTGACACATTTCCTAGGTACAGTGCTTACCCAAGGTCCCACCAGGGCTAAGAGGGAGAGTTAGGGTGTGGTCTTGGTTTCCATGCAGTGAACCTCATAGTCTCACAGTCACCGGACTGTGAGGACACTACTGGCTACCCACAGAGGTTGGTTGGTTTTCTGCACGTGAATAGGGCCTAAGCAGCCAGCGTCTCTCCCACGCCTCTCGGAACTGCAATTCTAACCACGACCAATAGAGGGCAGCAGCCAGAATTGTAACTACAATGTGGAGCCCAGCAGTCTCTTAAAACCAAAATATAGGACACATGTGGTAGGTGTCTCTAATTCCAACTGCTCAGGAGTCTGCAACAGAAGAATCCCTTGAACCGAGGAGTTTGAAGTCAGCCTGGGCAATACAGCGAGGCCCTGGAAGGGGTAGGCGTGGAGAAGAAGAAGAAAGAGGAGAGAAACAAGCAGGGCAGGCGGGAGGGTCTGGATACTGACAGGGCTATAAACAAACAGTAGCTATAATTATAATAAAATAGAGCGTAATGTCTACTGACTCTGCACCAGGTACCAGCATATGTATTATACGGTCAGTCCTCAGAATTGTTCCCCGAGTTCTGTGTAATTATTACAGATAAGAAGAGTAGGACCAAGGATACAGCTTAGCAGTGCAGCACCTCCCTGGCAAGTGCAAGGTCCTGAGTTCAATCCCTGACACGAAAAATGAATCCTCTTCTCCTCAGTTGAGCTGTGCCAACAAAAATAGTCCTGCTGAACCTTGCCCAAGTTGAAGATTCAATAACAAGGTAGTTGTTTTTAAGTCACTAAGTAGAGTGTTATACAGTGAGAGATAATTGGCAAAACATGTTTTAACAAGTTGAAGTTGAAACTTCCAGATAAAGACCCTCTGCACTCTTAATGAATTTGAAAGGAGCATTAGTTAACCATCTTCGTCCACAACTCTGGAGACTTTTTATTTAGCTTCTGGAGAACTTCAAAAATCCTTTCCCCTGACAAATGTTTATTACCTTGACTGTAGTGATGGTATTGCAGGACTATGCATATCCCAAACTCAGCAAACTGTATACATTAGACACATGCAGTTATTTTTGTATGTAATTATACTTCAATAAGGCTGATTTAAAAAAAAAGAATCCCTTGCTCTCTTACTAGGTTACTGAGTGGAAGCCTGAGCATCTTTTGTACTCCAAATGATTACACCAACCTCTTTCCTGAGAAGGCCCAGAGCTTGCCCCAAATCTAGGTAAGCAAATCCAATTTCCCATCCCTATTTGCAGAGGTATTTGCTACCTAAGCAAGAAGCAGCCCTGAAAATTCTTAGGTAAATAACACAAGTCCAAAAACAATATTTCCCACCCACTAGCCACAAGATGCAGGAAATGATAGCTCTCTTGGAACTTCTCACAGACTCAGCAGGGCGCTGGCTCAAAGGAGTGTGTGGCCACCACCACTCTTGGTAGAGCTGGAAGACAAAGACAGGGCAGAGCACCATGATTAAACTTGAAAACTCAAGGGCAGAGTGCCTGCACTTGAAACCTGATCATGTGACTCATTAGCTAAGTGGCTTTGGGTAAGTTGCTTAACCTTACTAAATTCCACTATGAAAAAATAAATAAACCCCACTATGCAAAATGAGAATAAAAATATCCTATTCAGATGATGCAGATATCTTACACAAGGTGAAACTTAGTGTGCACTCAATGAATAGTAGCTTACCGCTGCTTAATGTGCCATTGTTATATGCTGTCCAGATACAAAAGAGGAAGATCCAAGAAGTGAGAAAATCCCTGGAAGGGAATCAGAAAGCCTGAAGTTTTGTGTTGATTCTGTCATTCACTTGCTAGGATACCTGGAGCAAAGTGGTGCCACAATGCTGGCCTTTAGCTATAAAGGGCAGAGAAGGTACGAGGAGGTAGCTCACTCCAGCTGCCCCATCTTTGAACTGCCAGGAGTCCTGTTGCCTACCATAGCAGACACCTTCAGCGATAAATTGCAGAAACAAATCCAAAAGCAATGAATGTTGAAGATAGGCAGCATAGTTGGCTCAGAAAAGCCAAACCTGGGACTCAAGAATAAAACCCCAGGTGTTGTAGCTTGGTATAACTGACACCATCTTGTGCCCTGTATTTGACCCAGAAGAGTGAAAAATTACTTAGAGTACAATCCCATGAGAAAAGCAAAATGAGCTGTACCCACAAGAGAAAAATTGACCTGCTCAACAAAGAAGCAGGATACAGGTGTCAACCAAAAATTAATGTAAGATTCTAGCTAAATTGCTTCCAATAGGATGTCTTTTTTGTGGTTTTCTGTTTTAAAAATTCTAACTTTCCATTTCAGCACCACATGATGGGACTCTGAAATAGGGGTCTATGCAAGTGATTGCTGAGCTCAGCTAATAAAATTCCAAATTTATCAGTTAGGCTGCTTGGATTCCTATGTTGTTTATGAACCCACATTTCAGGGAAGCAGGTTTGATCCAAGAGCAGCTAGAATTGGGCCTTATTTCTTTGTCCCTCCTTATGCCTCACTTCCTGGCTACATTCACCCTCCATTCACAAATCAAACCACCTTCCTCTGTAGGCAGAGAACACCCCTAGCATTGCTTCTTGTTTTGCAGTCCAGATCTAAATTCACAGGAGCAAATGACTGGCCCCCCTGCCTCCCCAAATTCAAAATCCCAGAGCAGAGATTCAGTGCCTATGCTCACATCTGTTGCCAACTCCTTAACCAATCAACTCTGGCCTTGGAGCAGGGCTGTGTTACAACACACCAGCTCTCCTGGGCACCACATGCTACATATATACTGAACCAGTCCACATGTCCAAATTTACAACTCCTACAAGACACCCCACATGGGAGCTCCCACATCTCCATCATTACTTTTTAAAGTGTCACCACTAATGCCCTAAAATAATGCTTAGCACAACCTTAAGTCAGGAGGGAGATAGAAATTTCTGGAAGGCAGGATTCTGAAAGGCAAAAGAAAAAAGGAGCTCACTTTCCAAACACTGCTCAGAGTGCCCAGTTCTGATAGCTGGACCACAGCTGGCAAAGGCATGCACTACAAGTTTCTGAGGGGCCCAAGACAAGCTCTCCAGAAACCACAGAGCACCCACTTCTATCGACCGAGACACACCTGGGACACCTGCTATGGAGTATCCCAAATAATTAAAAGTGACCCCAACCTAATTGTAGTTAACTATAATTCCATTTGCATCATGGTTTTGAGCCATCCACCCATGGACTTTGGGTGCCATGACAATTCCTCACAGATCCATATAAGGACAGAAATTCCATCCTTCAATGGGTAGGAGGGAACTTGGCCCCAGTTGGAGAGAACTGCCACACTAGGTCAAAGAACTTCTCTCTCTCTCTCTCTCTCTCTCTCTCTCTCTCTCTCTGTGTGTGTGTGTGTGTGTGTGTGTGTGTGTGCGCGCATGCATGTGTAAGAATCACATATGTAGACTGACACCTGGCTTCTCCAGGGCCAGGAGCTCTTCTTACTGGCTGGGTCACACAGTAAGTATATTTTTAAGACCTTATGCTTCTGTGTGTCTTGCTCAGTTCTTTGTTTCAGGTGGCCAGAACCTAGGATAGTCACAACCCCTCAGCAGCAACCTCATGATGGAAACAGAATTGACAGTATTAAATCCAGCGTTACACAAAACCCTTGGGCTTAGGGAAACTAGGTAGCATGGTGTGGGAATCTGCTTGCCCTGACTGCAGCCTTCGTGGTTGTTCACACCATCTTTTCTACCTGGTGACCTTGACTTGCATTCCAAACCCTAGAGGACAAATCTAATCATTAATAGTCATCTTGGTGTTTCTAGCTAGCCACCGATGCTCACTGGGGCTACTTGTTTTCTGATACTTCACAGTTAATAATTTTTAAGAATGCTCAGGTTCATTCTAGTTAGTCAAAGCCCACTTCTGTCTTCCTTAAAGCATTTGCCTTCCTCTGCCTCAGAGTATGGGACTCTTCCTGCCTTGCCGCTGCCCAGGACACACTTCTGGGCATCCTGGATTTTCCTGCCTCTCTTTTCAGTGTCTTGGCACTTTCCACCTTCAGAAGCCAGGTCTTCCCCCACCCTCCTTAAAGCCAGGTCTTCTACAACACCAAGTATTTCCAAAACAATGGCCAGAAATACACAGCTGTGCACAGCAAAGTTACGCTGAGCTAAGGACACAAGTGCTTAAAGTTCTATTGCAGTTTTTCACAGAGCACACTATGTAACTGCCAGGCTTCTCCAGAACGCTCGTGAAAGATGACCAGGGAGTGTAGCAGTTGCTAAAGCCGTGTGTCCCTACCCTAGAGGCTATGGAGGTTCCCAAATGAGATCCCATCCTAAGGGCTTTCTGAGTATGAGACCCTCTTGCGTGTAAATAGCTGACCTTGGTTTTTGAAGTCCAGTGAAGGAAAAGTCCAAGCTCCTTAGGGACCCTTTCAACCTGTTAAGAGTAGGAGACAGAAAAAAGGAGGAAGCCCTTAGGTCACTGAGATCAGCTCCAAGCTCTGGCAGACAGATTCAAGCACAGTGGACAAAGCTCCATCACCTGCCTCCGGCCCTCTCCCAGGCACTGCGGGCATTTCCCAGAGGGGGCTCCCCAGTTTCCTGCTATTTGCAGCATCTTTGCCCCCTCTGGATATGGCAAGGTGATTCTGTAATATGTGCTGACTTGAAAGCAGAACAGCTCATCTGCGGCTTTGGCAGATTATTTTACTTGTGTGTTTCATTTTCATTATTGATAAAAACAGTATTTATGTCAAGGGCTTATTGTAAGAATTAAAGAGTAAAAATAAAGTGCTTAGAACAATACCTGGCACATGGAAAGTGTAGTTCTCGTTATTGCTCACATGGCTAGGAGAGAGAAGAGAGCTGCAGAGTTTTTATTTTTTATAAACTCCGTCTCGCCTGGCAAGGTGATGCACACCTACAATCCCAGAAATCCCTCCCAGGGAGGCTGGAGCAGGAGGATTGCCGTGAGTTCGAGGCCAGCCGAGGCTACATAGTGAGTTCAAGGCCAGCCTGAACTACATAGTGAGACCCTGTCTGAAAAAAAGTATTGCTCTTAGGTTATAAAAGCAGTGCAACCATAAAGAAAAGGCAAATGTAGAAGCTGATCTAGTCAGTGGAGGTATTGACCTGGTCTGTTCAGTAGGTCAATGCAATGGACAAAAGGGACAGATATCCATCAATCTGGAATCAGAGTTACACGTTGTTCGTAGAACACATAGCAGCCAAATGTAGTATATGATCCTTGATTGAATCACAGTATGAACAAATAAACAAAACGTCCTGCAGGACAACTAGACGAATTTGAATATGAACCGTATTTTAGATGACTTCAAGAGAATGTTCTTAATTTTGTCAGGTGTGATCATGATACTGTGGATAGGTTGGAAAATATCCATTCTTTTTAGAGATACAGACTAAAATATTTAGTAGTAGAATATCCTAAAGTCAATCATTGAAATATTTTACCCCAAAGGAAAAAAAGATTACAAAATAAGGCAAACGTTAATAATCATTAAATCTAAGTGATAGGTTAAATGTTCATAATACTCACTTTTCTACTGGTGTGTTTGTGGGGGAAATTTCATAATTAAAAAAAGCATGCTTATTGTAAAAAATTAAAACCTATACAAAATATACCAAACCTAATAACTCTACCACATAGGAAAAATATCACCAGTAATGTCTCGATATATCTCTTTTCAGTTTTTGTCTGTTTTAACATTACCATAATCCTAAAGCAGATGAAATTCTGCAATCTGCCTCTTTAAAAAAAAAAAGTTTTATCTTTTATTAAAAATTCTGTGCAAACATCATTTTCAGTGGCTCCAGAATATTCCTTGGAGGGCATAAAATGGAGAACCCATAAATTCCCTCACCACGGAATTGCAATTATAATTAAAACAATGATGGAATGAAGTCAGAGGTGGCCAATATTCACCGAGCACTTCCTACAGCTTGGTGCTCTAACAGGCATCAGCTCTTTTAATATTTGCACCCTGTGAAGTAGACACTGTAAGTATTATCTCCAGGAGAAGAAATCAATACTCAGAGAAGTTAAGCGGCATATTTGGAGTCAGAAAGCTTAAGGGATACAGAACCCGACTCATACTGTGAGGTAGAAGAACAGCGTAAACTCAAACTTTATTTTCATTCATTTATTCATTCATCACTCATTAGTGGTCATGCTGAACTGAATGCCGGCCCACACCGCTGGGTTCACACTGCCATTGGACCACTACTGATATAATACCGTCAGGCATGAGGTTGCAAGAACCCCAAGTCTGGGCTGGAGTTTTAGCTCAGCAGCATTAAGCTCCTACCTTGCAAGCAAACAGCCGTGAGTTTGATCCCTGTTACCAAAAAAAACAAACAAAAAAAAAAAGAACCCCAAGCCCTGGGGGACAAGGCTACAATGCCTGCATTATTTCTTCACAGCTGATGCCAAAACAAAGCTTCGCACTTTTAGTAAGGACTCTTCTTGCCTGGGAGGAAGGCTTCCCAAGCAGCCAAAACAGAGGTGGAGGTGGGGATAACATATAATTGATAATTAATGACCCCAGAACCCTTTTAATATTCATATTATTTATTCTTATCCCTGTCTAGCTGCCCCAGCACGAACACTGTGTTGTTAATGAGACTGAAAGCATTTTTAAATCAACTTAATTGACATTTTTATGGTGTTCAGCAGGTCCTAAACAGAGGGTTTTCATCTGGAGAGCTGAGTGAGAGCTATGGGAAGGGCTGGGGCCCCACAGAGCCCAGAGCAAAGGAGAAAGTCAATGAGCAGCAGGAGGCGGGAAGAGCCTCAGCCGTGCAGCTGGAGAAGGGTATCCTCCCAGGGCTCCCTCTTAGTCCTCCAGCTTGTTCCCACCACCACAGCTGCAGTGTCCTCCTGCAATCTTAGGCCTGAAACATAATTGCTTAGGGCCTCAGTCTCCCCATTTGTAAAGTGGGGCTCATAGTGGTCCCTTCACATGGGTTGCTACAAGGATAACATAGATTAATTTATATAAAGAACTGAGAATAGTACCTGGCAGCTTTGCTACTATTAGCATTGTTGTTATTGCTCATAACTGAACTTTAAATTATTTCCATGGTGGATTTTAACATTGTTTGCCAAATATCCTGAATTTCCTCCTGCAAGATTTTTTATCTCCACTCTATTGAACTCAGCAATGGCCATGCGACTCATTTTGGCCACTAATGTGCCACTGGAGCTGACACGTGTGGCTTTCTGGCAGATTCAAGAGCCAGTACATTTCTCACTGTCTTTTCTTTTGTCCACCATGAGACTAGGGATGCTCTACTTAGAGGCTCTTCCCTCTGTCAAGTCCAGAGTGGAGGGCCAACCACTGCCAACCCAGAGGTTAAAACCAACAACTGTTGTTACAGGACACTGGACTTTGGGGGCCATTTGCTACTGCAGAAAAACCATGCCTGTCAGCAGGCAAGGTGGCCCATGCCTGTACTCTAGAGGCTGAGGCAAGAGGATCATGAGCTCAAAACCAAATTGTGCTACAAAGCAAGTTCAAGGCTAACCTGGACCACATAGCAAGACTGTCAGAAAAAATGAAAGAGGAAGAAGAGAAAAATAGGGCAGGTGCCAGTCCTAAAGACCAGCATTAGCAGCAAGGACCGGATAAGGAAGGTCTTGAAAACCACCTTCATTTGAGCTAGGAGTAAGGATTATATCTTGGAACCATTATGATCTCAAAAAGATAAAGAAGGGCTAGGAAGATACAGAGTAAAACATTCCCAACAGCCAGGAAGCATGAAAGCTTTTGGGCTCTGAGTGATAAAAGAGAGTGTTGACAACCTCTAGTCAAAGACTACGTGTGCACACCCACAATTAAATAGGGCTGGGGGCTGAACTGTTATAATGAAAGCAGACAGCCAGAGGGCCATGGGCCATCTCTCTAGGAATGTGTTACAAAAGACTATAGAATTTGGGATCCTGTTCAGCAATTTGGAGGATTTAAGGAAGTGAAACTTTGCTCTGAATTTAAAGCTAGAAAGAAGCAGAATGCATGTCTATAACTGGATATCAATAAAAGTTATCTAGCAAAAACCAAGCATGGTGGTGCATGCCTGTAATCCCAGAACTTGGGAAGCTGAGGCAGGAGAATCATTTGCAAGTTCAAGACCAGCCTGGGCTACAAAGTGAGCCCAAGACCAGACTGAAATGCATAGTGAGACCCTGTCTCAAAAAGACAAAAAAAAAATGATATCTAGGATAGAAAAAAAGAAGGAGGGAAGGCAGGGAGGGAAAAGGGAGAGCAAAAGGAAGGGAGAAAGAAAAGAAGGAAAAGAGGAAGGAAAGAAGGGAAAGAGGAAAAAAGGGGAAAGAGGGAGAATCACTCGGACACTTTGCTGGTTTGGACATGATCCGCATTTGATTGGGGAGCAGCAATGTTTCACCAAGACTCACAGAGTGGCCTTGGTCTCCTCTTTCCTCCACCCCATCCTTATCTGTGGAAAGTCAAGCTATCCTTCATGTTTCATCCCAGAACCTCCTTCTCCACAGAGTCCCATGGCTCCTAACAGTACTCAGAATCCTTTCATGCTGAAAGGTGATACATGTAGGATAGGAGAAAGGTCTGATCATCTTCATGCTGGCTGGATTCAAAGACAGACACCTCCGCTAGAGGCCAATGAGAAGAGAAAAAGAGACCAAAGGAGATAGCACAGCTGGGAGCCATCATTCCTGAATGAATATGAAGATATTGACTATAGGGGGAGGCCCATGAACTCAACCAGACAGTGCTACCAAGGAGCAGGGACTGGAGGGAACTGGACTGAGGAGCTTCCCACCTGGGACTCCATAAATTGGAAGGAAGGATGTATTTGTACATTATTTTGAGCTACTGATGAGCTAGTAACAAAGATTGTCCTTCTTGGGCCTCCATCATGTGCTGACATTGCTGACGTAGACATGTTCAGGAATATGGTGGCTACAGCTTGCCTTGCTGGTATACACAGGACTCTGAGAAGGCTGGAGACACAGGGACTTACGGGTGGTGACAGTGGTCCTCTCATTAGACAAGTTCAAGTAATGCATTTGAACACCGAGACATTCACTGATGATGGGAGCTCCTCAGCATCTGCTGAACAAGCACCTTTTCTGCTTAATTAATCCAGGTTAACTACTGTTAAAAATCCATCCACCTACACAGGAACAATCACTGTTCACCCCAAGGTGCTCAAATTTCCAAATCTTTTTTGGGTTTCATATGAATTAATACTTTTTTCATAAAAATGGAATTGCATTTTACATGATGTTGTGTAACCTACCACAATTTAGTTGAACAATTCACCAACTGTTTGACAGGTTAAGCTCTTTCCAAGTAAGCCTTTTATTTTTTTTTTTAACAATTTCATTGTTCCAGCTGATCTTTGATTTTTTTCCAGCTTTTGTGCAGAGCAGAGCTGTTTGGCGGATAATGAAAGCTCCTTACCCCCTCCTACTTCTTTAAGGCAAACAAAATATTAATGAGACCTTACTATGCGGCAGGCACTGTACTTAGTTCTTTTTTGATTGTTATGGTAAAGACATATAACATTAAATTTACCATCTTAATCATTTGTAAGCATTCAATATGATAATGTTAACTATATAGACATTATTGTAGTTTATATGCACAATATCTAGAACATTTTCATTTCATTTCTTGAAACTGAAACTCTGTTATCATTGAAAAATTCCCCATTTCTCCCTCTCCTCAATCCGTGACAACTATCAATCTACTTTCTGTTTCTGAATTTGTTTAGTCAGATACCTCCCATAAAGGACTTAGTATTCATCTTTTTGTAACTAGCTTGTTTCACTTACCTTAATGTCCTTAAAGGTTAACTGTTTTGTAGCATGGCAACATTTTCTTCTTTTGTGAGGCTGAATAATATCCATATGTACATTTTGTTTGATTCTGCCACCTAAGAGGAGTAAAAGAGAAAACAGAGAAAGAAGGAAAGATTGGATCACATGGTAATTCTGCAGTTAACATATTGGGGAAACTTCATACTGTTTTCCATCACTCTTCCACCATTTTACAACTCTATCAACAAATCACAAAGATTCCAATTGCTACACATATCCACCAGTACTTGTTATTTTCTCTTTGTCTTTTACCTTCCATAATTGCCATCCTAATGAGTATTAGGGGATATCGTGGTTGTGATTTTCATTTCCCTAAAGATTACTGATGTCAAACATCTTTTTATATGTTGTTGGCCATTTACATATTTTCTTTGAAAAAATATCTGTTCAAGTCTTTTGCCCATTTTTAAAATCAGTTTATTTTGTTGTTAAGGTTTAATGGCTGTTTGTTTAATATGGATATTAACCTCTAATAAAATAGTCATCTATTGGACTCCCTGGAAATTGGCCCCCACCTTGGGCACCAAAATACACCAGTGTTTAAGACCCTTATATAAAATAGCACAATATTTGCATATAAGCACACACACATATTCACTATATATTTTAAATCATCTGTGTATTATTTATTATGCCTAATACAATATAAATGCTATGTAAACAGTTGTTGTATTGTTTATGGAATAGTAACCCAAAAAAGAGTCTGTATGTATCCGGTACAGATAGAACTTTTAAAAATTATTTTCAACCCAAGTCAGATAGAATTGGCAGAGTGGAGCCCGAGGAGGTAGACAGCTGACTGAACACATTTTGTGAGTATTTTCCTCCAGTGTGCGGGCTGCTTGTTCACTCTGTAACTGTTTCCTTTCCCACACCTAATTCCTTAGCCTATACCATCTCATATAACCCTCAGCCAAGTCCAGGGCAGTGGTACGATTCAGATGGAGAAACTGACGTCCCTTGCTTACCTAAGGCCATGAAGCTTACAGTGTCAGAGACAGGATTCACATTTATAACTTCCAACCAACACATCTTACCGCGCTAAGGTCAGGGCCTCTCCTACGTCTTGTCAATACTTAGAAATATCCACAAAGGTGAACAGCTTCTCAGCAGCCTGACCTCCAGTATTTGCCTCAAATACCTGGTTGAGATCTAACCCAGCACTCCTCAAGCCCTCAGATCCTCTGCACCCCTTCCTCTCTTCTCTCCGGACGGAATCAGTGAGGGCGGTAGCCAGTACTAGACAGATGCACCCTCTCCCTTCTCTAAACCCAGTGCTTCTCAGTCTCACTCCTTCTCCTGGCGGGTCTGGACAGATCCTAAGAATCTTTCTTGACATCATGCTTCGAGCAGCTGCTCTCAGCCAGCCAGAGCTGCAGTGGAATGAAAGTTCTTTGCTGTTTCTAGAGTATGAGTTTTTCAGAGGATTTGCCTGACATTAATAAGGCCCTGGGTTCAGTGCACAACATTGAAAAAAAATAATATAACAACAACAACAGCAACAATAACATGTACCTCGTATGCCTTTAACATGCTTCATATTAATGCACCGGCTTATATGTATTTTCTCCTTTACCTTAAAGGAGGATATTTATAAGAGCCATTTCTCAGACGCAGAAAGAAAGGCAAAGAATGCTCAAACAACGCATGAAAGCACGTGCGGTTGGTGAGTGGTGGAACAGAGACTGTCATCGCCAAGCCAGGCTGACAGAACTTGTGCCACATCTCCCCTAGCCCTGCCCCTCCCCCTCCGGGTCTTCAAGCATTGTAAAATGCTTGGCGCGTGCACGCATCATAGGTTCACTGTACGCAGGTGCGTAGCCAGCCTTTCCGGAACGACCTCAAGGCTCGCGTGCTTGCATGACCGTGCACAGGCCCAGGAGGGGTCAGGTGAGTCAGGCCTGCAGCCCCACAGGAGACCGGGCTGTGGGAGGTGCTTTCTGACTCAGACCCAACTCCCAAACCAGGCAGAAGGAACTGCCTCCCTGCCGCTCAGCCAGAGTCAAACGTTCCAAGACTATAATTATCCCACTTGCCCCGCCCACGGCCCTGCTTCTCCAGGGAGCCAATTTACACACAGGTCTGGGGGCTCCCTAGGAGAGGGAGTGACTGAGGGGTGGCAGAAGGAGGGGCCTCTAGAGTCCTCTTATTCAGAAAGCTGGTGGAATGAGAAAGGGTAGCTGCAGCCCCGGAGTAGGGGCAGGAAGAAGCCAAGGGTCACCAGACACCCAGCCCCATCCTCCCAGGCTATTCACCGGGTGCCACAGCCTGGTGCACATGGGCTGCGAGGAGGCAGTGGGTCTCACCTGGCCGTGACCCTGGAAAGCAATGGGGTCCTCTCTTGAGGTCTCTATTTCTCCATACTAGAAGTGATAGAGGAGCAAGATTATACTAGAGGCCCTTTGAGCCAGATGTTCTCTAACTGGCACATTTCTTACAATGGAAACAAGCTTGCATCACCCTCGATCCACCTCCACCCTCCCTCCTCCTGGGTTCCAGCCTCAAACTCAGGTACAAACGTGCCTCTGTGCCTCTGCTGCATTTCCATCAGCTGGGGCTTCTGCCAAAATTGTCTATGACCCATCATTCATTTGTCAGTCCCTTTGGCCACTGGGCACACACATCTGGCACACGCCTTATTAATCACATCATTTAACACCAATAAGTCATTCATTATGTTACCCACCCTATCTCGGCATTACAGCCACCCTGCAGACGCAGAGGACCATCTCGTGGCATTGTAGTCAAAGGAGCTGAGTTTCAACCCTGGTTTCACCTGTGCGGTTTGGATAAATCTCTGCTTCTCTGAGCCCTAGGTTCTTCATCCATCCAATGGGGACAGAAGTGACAGGCATACAGTGGTTGCATGAGGTACCCTAACTATTAATATGATTTTGGTTATCATTTTCCTAAGTGCTAAGAGTTGGCAGGTCAGGAAAGAGCCCCAAGGAATAAGCCTGTAGTGAAGTTTCTAGAAAAACCTGAAGTGGCCTCTTGAACTTCATAATACCAGACAAATTACAAACAGGTGACCTTGCACTTGCCCAAAGAGCAAGGAACAGGTGATGTGACTTAGGTCTGAAACCCAGTTCCATCATATGCTAGAAAATGGTGTAACCCCTGGTCTCAGTCTCCTCACCCGCAGAATGGAGAATTAGAGCCTAGCACAGAAGCAGCTGAGTAAGCACCTTGCCCAGGACTTGTGGCCAGGAAACACTGAATTAATGTCACTGCAGCTATGAGAAAGGGAAGATGCTGGTATCTGAACCACCGGATGGAGCAAGCATTGAAACTCAGGTCATATGAGCAGATACAGGCAGGGTGAGGACGAAGGTAAGAAAGAAGGAAAGGGTTTCTCTGACAGCATCACCTCGCCCAAGAGGAAACTGGCAGGCTCAGGCTGCCAAGAATCAGTGGCTTTCTGGCATCTTTCTCTGGCGGTGGGCCCCTGCCATACCTCTCCTTCTAGGTGACCACAAAAGGAAGGAGAAAAGAAGTGGAGCAACATAGTTTCAGGAAGGATTGGAGGAACCTTCTAACTGCATGTGAAGATATGACATCACACTGCAGCTTGGTGTCATCCTCATTCCTGAAACAAATTCCTCCATCCTCTGTCACTTCCCTCCACTCCCACCCTTGAGCTGCAGCTGTGCATGTGACACATTCCTCCTCAGGCTTCCCCAGCCCTTCACACCTCTCCATCAGGGCTGTCTCCAGAAGTATACGGTCTCCCTGTGCTGGGTCTTCATGCTCAGAGCAACCTGGAATTGTAGACTTCCACTCCAGGCAAACTGCAGCCAGCAGTGGGTGAGTCCAGAATCCTGGAGGAGCAGTTGTGAAGCCTGTCCTGCTGCTTCTCAGGGTCCTGAGAGTCACTAAAGTCCATCTGTTCCCAGGTCAAGCACACGTTTAATTCCCTTCTGGGATTTACTGGACCTCCTGTACTTGAAGTAGGGCATAAGCCTAGTAGCTTGACACCTTGATACCTGCTCCAGAATGGCCTCACCGCCTTACACTCAGGCTACTTTACCCTGCCTTTCCTTTCTGTCTAACATCTGGTGCCAACATCTGGGCAGTGGCCCCACCCCATCCTATTTCACAGTGCATCTATGAGCCTATTCCCCACCCCCCATTAAAATGTTTGCAGACTGACAGTCTCCTCGTCATTGAAAGGGCCAGGAGCTCAGGATCCTTTTATTATTACTGCAGTTATTACCATTATCAACAAGCACAGAGATTTCTAAAACTCCAGAAATTTGCGTTTCTAAAAGGAAATACAGAGCTGTATAGGAAAAAGACAAGAGTTACGACAATTAGATTCTTAAACATCATTTGTAGGCTCAAAAGGAATGGTTACGTAAATAATGACACATTCACTACTCTTAAGATCATTTATGATTTCAAGGTGTTTTATTATAATAATAATTTTGCTGAGTACTTAGTATATAGCACATACTGAGCTAAAAGCTTTCACATAATTTTTAACTCATTTAATCTCTGCAGTAACCTTGTAACACAGGTACAGGTACTGGAATTATTTTCAATTATTATCATTATCATTCCCATTTTACAAATGAGAAAATTGAGTCTTATAAGATCATCAACTAATGCTTATGATGTAATGTGGAGGTAGAGAGTATGATAGAAAGTGGTTGATTTAGTATAGCTCAGTTGTGTTGAAATACATATATGTGGAGGATAAAGATGGAACAGTAATGTATTAAAATGTTGGCCACTTCTGTTTCTGATTAATGGGGTGACAGGCAGCATTACTTCCTCTGAACCTAACCTGCTTGGTGATTACAGGCAAGTCACCCCCTCAGCTTGGGTCCCCGTGGCTCTGCCTCCTCCTCCCAAAGAAGCAGGGATGTGAGCCTGGGATCCCTGGGGTCCCTAAGCCTGGAATGTTGATGTTCAGAGAGAAACTGCCAGGAGCCAGGAGCCAGCATCCAGGAAGGATACAGCAATTATGCTGGGTCAGATCATTGAGAGGACTCACTAGGCTCCAATAAAGTCATAAAAAGTTTCTTTATTGCACGCAGAGGATATAGAAGCATAAGAGCAAGAAAACTTGAAAAACTATGCAAAGATCCACAACATCCATCAGCAGCTACTAAAGCCCCCTCAGCCTCCAGGAACTAGCTTGGCTTTGGACCACCACCCACCAAGATACTTGGGGGATCTGAATTTTTATAAGATACAGAGGCAGAAATTTGAAGAGACATTTACTCATCTTATTGCCTTCTGATGACATACCCTAGACTGCATCACCAGGAGTAATAACTGAAACCGGGTACAGGACTTTCATCTATGTTTTCCCAATAAACTACAGAGCAAGTTGGTACAATGCATCTCTGGGCAGTTTTGGACATCAGACAGTGGGTTATAAATCACTGGTTAATACATCCTATTTTTTTCTCGGCCAAGCCTATGGTTCCAGAATCCCTGAAGACAAACACAGAGTTACACAAACTGTCTGCAATTTAGTCCCATATCTACACGCACTCGTGATAGAATGATACCCCAGTCATACTCCAGGTAAAGACTTAGAATCCTTGAATCACAGCTTGGGTGCCAGGTGTACAAAACCTCTCTTGGCCAAGAGGAGGAGCTCAGGAAAGTCCTCGTGGAGGCTGAACCCTGTCTGGAGTGTCTCAGAGTCACCACTGATGATCTGATCCTGGTCAAGTGGGAGGAGGGAGGAGAAAGGTGGAGATTGGCTTTTCTTGCCTCCCTCACTCCTGAGCCATTTCCTACCGCCATCCCTACACAAGCCCTTTGCCAACATACCAGAGCCTGGCCCATGCAGAGAGAGAAAGCATGCCATGCCGGGGGAACAACCAACCTGCATTCACCTCCCCTCAATACATATTTATATCCCACATGTCAGAAACTTGCAGGGTGTTCAGAAGCTCAATACAGGAACCAGAGGCCATCCTGGTTCACATGGGATTTACAGTCCAGAGGGAGACAGAGAATTAACACATAAATTAAGATACAAATGAATACACCGCTCCAAATTGGCACAAGAGAAAAGAAACAAGTTGTTGTGAGAAAGAATAAAATTGGAAACTGAGAGATTGGAGGCCAGGAGGGAGTGACACTCTCTAGGGGACTGACATTGAGGCTAAGACCTGATTGACGATGGGCCTAATGCAGAGGAAGAGCAAGGATAATGGCACTTGGTCAGAGGAAATGGCGTGTAAGGTGCTGAGGAGGGCATGCTTGGCAAATTAGAAGTAACCAGAGGCCAGTGCACCTAGAAGATAGCAAGCATGGGGGAGTGGGCTGACAGATGAGCTTAAAACAGTAGACAAGCATAGGGCAGATCCCTGCCATCATGGCAGATGTTTGGATCTTACTCTAGGTGTGATGGAGCAGGGGTTGGGTTCTCCAAAAGTAGAGCCCGAGACAAGGATTTGGGTGCAAATGGTTGATTTGGGAAGTGATTTCAGGAAGCAGGAACAAGAAAGTGGAAAGTTGAACTACAGAAAGCTACGTATGTGTTCATCATCAAGGTCACTACCAGCAATCAAAGCTTGATGCTGCCGGGATCTCCTAACAAGTGTACACACAGCACACTCTCGCTCTGATTTTCTGTCTGAAGGAGGAAGTGTTACACAGTTACTGATCATCCTTCAGCTGTTGCACAACATTCCTGGGCTTCTTTTTTTGCAGCATCCAAGAAAATCCTAAGGAGAATGCAGAAAGATGCCCAACATACTCTTGTGGTGAGCTGCTATGGTGGAGAATTGAACTGCAGCTTAGAGGAGGATCCTAGGAGTCAGTCACAGGAAAGTGGGGTTGGGGTCCTGCCAGAAGTGGGGATCTTTGGACAGCCTAAATGGGACAGGCCCATCTGATTTGCCAGCTAGATAGCATTGTCCTTCTGTGCACACAGAGGAAACAAGAACATTGCACGCACCAAAACTAGGAGTAATAAAACCCAAAATGTGTAATTGCTACTGCAAAACTAAGAGCTTTATGGACATTAACTTCCCTGTAGGAATGACCACCACCAAGGGTCATGTGCAATAGTTGGACAGGTTTTGTAGTAGTAATTTCTTCCCTTCATTTCTGTCCATGCAAAAGGTGAGTCTCAGACACCATGTAATGCTCAAGCAGTTTGCTCTGGAAGCATCTTAGCAGAAGGATTGGTGAAAGGCAAGGAGAGCATGTTGGTGGCCTGTGCCAGAATCAAGGGTTCCAGTGACCAACTGATCAATAGGGTCTCCACCTGGAAACCATACTCAAGGTTTAGAGGCTGGCTCCTTCCCATTTCTTACACCGTTCTTGTAAGGGTGAGCCTTGTTGGAAAATTTCTGTTCACCTCCTCTGTGCTGACGTAATCTTGTTTCTGGAAATCCACAGGCCAGGCCGCATCATACTGATCGGTGACATGTGGTGGCTAGAGAAACACGAGTGGGCCTTGCAGCAGTTTCCTTTACTCTTACAGCCACCATAGGGCTGTCATGCCGCGCAACACTATCTCACTCATGGAAACTGAGGCTCAAAGCAGGGCAGTCAAAGCAGGCGGTCTCACCAATTGGGGACAATGTAGCTGGGATCCTCTTCCAGCCCCGCCAGCTCTGTCTGAAGCTGAAGCAAGACAGCCTTGGTCATGGTGTTCTTGCCTAGGGGCTTCATTTCCCATGGGGCATCTCCAGCTCAGGTGGTTCCAGAAGCCACTGGGAACCCCAGAGGCCCCGAGTTTTGATTTTCTGCCCCTGCAGGTGTTTGCCTCCTCCACGTGCAGCACTGTGCCACCAGGAAGGCTAATTATAAATGCCGGGTATTTATAGTGAGCTTCTCCACCCAATGCTCCAGCACCTTGAGGGAACTATTTACAGAATCCTCCCAGTACCTCAGAAAGAGAGGCAGAGCTTAGCAAGGGAAACTGAGGTGAGGCAACAGGACATCTCCCAGAGCGAGGACCCTCAGCCCAGGAGGCTTTGCAGGGCATCCTCCAAGCAAGCTCTGGAATTTGCCCAGACTGCTGTCAGAGAGAGAAACCCCAGGGATGTACACTCTCCGGATTCCTGGAGGCCACAGAAGCAGCTCATTCAACCTCTAGGCCTCAGTTTTCCTGTCCATAAAGTGGGGCTCTGAGGCTATTGAGAGCTAAATGAGCTCAATCAGATAAATAACAGAACCTAGCAGAGTGTAAATGTTCATAAAAGCTATTTCTTATCATTACCATCATCCTTACATCAACTTCCAGTAAAGTAGGTAAGCATTGTCCATTTGATCTAACCTGAAAATTATTACTCAGTTATGAGTAATAATAACTGAATTTCTAATCAGTTTCCCTTATAATGCATGGTTGTACCATGGAATTATTTGGGAACTAAATTTAAACATGTAAAGGCAGGTGTTTTTTCTCTACTCGGAACAGAAAAAAAGAAAACAGATGGGCAGGGGAGACACAGTGCCTGGGTTCTGGTTCACGGTCAAAGTTCAGCAGGCTTGCCAGGCTGCCAGGCATGGTGGCACATGCCTGTAATCCCATCACATTGGGAAGCTGAGGTGGGAAGGCCACACATTAGAGCCCAGCCTGGGCAACTTAGTGATTTAGTGAGATCCTGTCTCGAAACAAAAAATGAGAATGAGCTGGAGGTTTAGCTCAGTGTGAAGGCCCTGCAGTCAGTGCCCAGTAGTCAGGTCAGGGGTGGGGGGAAATTGGGAAAGAACAGAAAATTAGGATAAGATCTTTGAGAGCTGCTCCACATCCACACCTCCCACTTTGTCACAGAGGTTAAGCCAGGACCCAAGCAGAGAGAAACCCAAGTTTCTCCCTGTCAGCAAGGTCCCCGGGCCATGTGCCAGCACTCTGGGGGCTTCCTAGAAATGTGAAAACTGGACTCTTATTTTCCACCTGGCCAAGACACACCAAAAGTAAATGTAAATGTAATGTAAATGTAAATGTAAAGACCTGCACACATGTCTGAACTGTTGGCACATGACTGAAAAGCCCAAAAAATGGTTATTAATATTATATGTTCTTTACTGGATTTGTTTCTAAAGCCAACCTTTAGTATTTTTGTGACATTAAAACTACCAACAGAGCTGACATTAAAACAATTCAAACTCTTCAAAAGGTGTAGACAAGAGTGTCATAGTTTGGATCTCCAATATCCCCAGAAGCCTGTGTTAGCAGTTGGTCCCCATGACATTGTTGGGAAGAGGGGAGAACTCTGGGAGGTGTTCAGGACCCTGGGAGCAGGGGCTTGAAGAGAGAATGAAAGAGGCCTCAGCCTCTACTTCGTCCTCCTCCTCTTTTCAGCTCCTGGCCAGGAGATGAGCAGTTTTGCCATGCACTGGAGCCGTAGGGTGCTGCCTCACCTATAGCTGAGAGCAGTGCGACCAAGTGACCATGGACTCAAATGTCCCAAATTGTGACCCAAATAAACATCATCTCTTCATGAGCTGATAACCTCAGGTATTCTTTATAGTCACAGAAAGCTGACACACTAGGAGAAAGAAAAAGTCTCTACTCCTTCCCTTTTCACTTGTAGTTATTGCCATTATCTTATTTTCACAGCAGGTGCACAAGTCTTGAATCCAGGTCAGGAGACCTGAATGCCCTCCAGACAGAGCTGGCAACCTTTTGTGTGGGCCTGGCCAAGTCCCTTTCCCTCCCTGAGGAATTTTCTGTATGAGGAGGAGCTGTTTCCCAAATTTGCTGCCCATTAGTGTCCCCTGGGAGAGTTGAACAACCCCAGTGCCCAGGCCAACCAGTCTTCGGTGGGACCCAGGCATCTAGCGCTTCCTGACCCTCTGATGAGTGAGCAGCCACGTCCTTCTCCAGCCTCAACATGGTACAGATGGTCCTGGTCTGTGCTCAGATTAGATGCTCGTTCTGGAGGTCTGGGGTGGAACGTGCAGTCCTGCATCTCTAACAAGCTGCCTGCTGATGCTTGCGCTGCCGCCCAAGGAGCCTATTTCAAGTAATGAGGGACTCGGCTGTGGGCTAAACACTTGTGCCTTGGAATACTTTCCTCAAAGAAAATGTTACATGGAAATAGACATTTAACAGGACTGCTCTGGCTGAAAAGACCAGAAAGGACAGGGTGACAGAATGGGAGTCATCCCTAAGCCTCCGGGTTAGGCAGAATCACAACCTTCTAGAGATGTCTTGTCCTAACCCCTCCAGCCTATGAATGCATTATTATCTGGCAAAGGTAAATTTAGGTTTCAAATTAAATTATTGTTCACCAGCTAATCTTAAAATGGGGAGATTAAAACCAGGCATAGTGGCCTATGACTATGATTCCAGCACTCTGGGAGGCTGAGGAAGGAGGGTCAAAATATCAGTCCAGCCTGGAGAACTTAGTGCCTACATGAGACCCTGACTAAAAAAACCAAAATATTTTTAAAAGGGCTGAAAGGGTAACTCAGTGTGAAGGCCCTTGGTTCAATCCCCAGCACCACATTAAAAAAATAAAAAATAGAGAATCATGCTAAGTAAAATAAGCATATTCACAAAGACAAGTATCACATGTTCTCTCTAATATGTGGATTCTAGATGACAAGAAAGTAGAAGGGAGATAGTTATTAAACAAAAGGAAGGGAAGAATGGAGAATGTAAGAGTATATGATAGGGGGTGTGAATATGATAAAAATATGCTATACACATTGAAACCTTGCCCCTAAAAAAATGTGAAACTGGGGGTGAGGGTGAGATGAGAGGAATAATGGAGCAAATAGTTAAAGTATGTTCCGGGCATACACAAATCTGCTGAAATGAAACCAATTAATCTGTATAACCAGTGTGCACTAATAAAAATGTAGGGGAAAATAGGAAGGGTATCCTAGATTAACTGTGTTCAATCTAATCAAAAGAAGTCCTTAAAAATGGAAGGAGGCAGGAGAGGTCAGAATGATTTGCTGTCAGAATTCAACCCACTCTTGCAGGCCTCAAACACAGAGGGAGGAGCCATGAGCCAAGGCGTGTAGGTGAGCTGAAAAAGCTGGAAAAGACAAGAAAACAAATTCTCCCTGGGAGCCTTCATAAAGGATCATCACCTTGGTTTCATCCCATCAAGATCTGTGTTTGACTTCTATTCTCCAGAGCTGCATGACACATTTGTATTTTTTGAGCCACTCAGGTTTCAGCAATTTGTTACAGCAGCAACAGGAAGTGAATATACCCCCTGCGAAGACCTCCATCCTGAAAGCTTCATCATTCTAGATTTGAGGCACTGAGAGGCACTGAATTGGCCCAACACCCCTTTCCTTAGGCAGCTGTCCTGCAGGCACTCAACACCCCAGGACTTGCTAACACATCTTGACCTAGTGCTATCAACCACCCTGGAATCCCAGTCTCTGCATCCCGGCCTCCCTTCCTGGCAGGAGGGGAACCCAAGGTAGCGTCCTCAGTGATGTGGAAGCTATTTTCAGCTCAGCAGCTGAACATTTCAGCAAAGAGCAGCTTGCAAGTGTTTCCTGGTCCTCTAGGGGAGACTTGCGGTTCAAAGCCAGATTTAGCCTTACACCTGCTCACTGTCCACTGCTGTGGCACCCAGGGCACCTCCAGTCCAGGCAGCCAGCCCAGGACAGCAAAGAGGACAAAGGGAGATCCCAAGTCTGACCCAATGTGCTCTTCCCCAACTCAGGGATGAGGGGTGGAATGGTCTAAGAGGGGCTGGGCATTGGGGGATCCCAGAACAGATATAGTCTCAACAAAGGCATAGAACAGTTTCTCTCAGTCCTGCTATGTGCACACAAGAGGCACCCAGAGAGCTTTAGAACACATGATGCTTGGACAACTGCAATTAAGTTAGAATTTCTGGGATGAGGCCAGGGAGGCAGTTTCAAATTTTGCTGGGTGATTCGAATGTGTACTTAAGGGTGACCCCACCAGATCATTGGAGCTCTGGTAAGGAGCCTCAGCACCATCTGGAGTTTGTTAGAACTGCAGGAACCCAGGCTGCACTGCAGACCTAACAAATGAGAGTCTGCATTTGAACAAGGTCCCAGCACCTTATTTGAGACACACAAGCATGGAGCGGAATAGCTATGAATGCCAAATCTGGGTCAGAGTGTCTGAGTTTGTGCCGTGTCTCCACTACCTCTTCCCCACAGTGGTTCGGGCAAATGACAACCTGTGAGTTCCTCAGTTCCTCCCTTTGTCTTTCTTCCACATCCACAAGGCAGGGAGGCCTGGCCAGGAAATGCCAGGATTCCACAACAGTCCAGGAAACTCTGTAGGAACAGTCAAGAAACCTTTTGCCTGTCTTGGAGAAAGAGATTCAAGTAGACAATGATAGTGGAACAATTTGGAAAAGCTTCCTGAGGAAAAAGCATATGAAATTCCAAATATAAAATCAGGTGAATTAAGAAATGGGCTCAATATTTTTTAAAAATGGGCTCAACTTAAAATATTCTGTCCCTCTGTTTTTCTAATTGAACACCTTCATCAGATGGATCATGTCTCCTTAACTTCCAGGCTCAAAAACTACTGTGTGAATGTGTTTGCATGCATGTGTGCATGCGTGCATGCGTATACAACCATGGTCTCATGAAAAACTAACAACCCCTCCATCATACCTGAAGAGTGATAGTCACTCCAAGATGGTAAGGAGGAGTTCTCCAGAAAGTCAGCTCTTAGCCAAAGCTCCTCCACTGATATGATCAGGGACAAGGAAAAAAAGATTGCAAAAACCAGCGCTTTAGAGGGAAAACCAAGAGCTCTCTGAGGAATTTTAAAAACAGGAACAAGGATTTCTCAATTTGTAGGGCTCTCTGGAAGCAGCCCTTTCTGATGGAGGCAGGCAAGCTATACTTAGAAGGAGACACTTGGTGAGGAGCAGTTCTGTTACTATAAATTCTTCTCCAAAAACCAAACATGTGCGCACACACACACACACACATAAATACCATGTATATGCAAGAGATAAAACAGTGCATGACATCTAGCCCTTCCTAAATTAGAAAAAACATTTAAAATTACTACTTTTTTGCTAATATGACGATAAGAAGGAAGACATCACATTCTAATAAGATTGATCTGGTACAGAGTTACCTATGTTCCTGAGTGTAACTCAGTTACCCAGCCTCCAATGGTTGAGCATGCCCATTTGTCAGTGAGAAACGAGACCAGTATATTCCTGTCTTCCTGAAGCTGGTAGTCTAGTGCCTGCCTCTCAAAATATGACCCTCGACCTGCATGACTGAACTTAACTGAAAGTTTATCAAAACGCAGGTTCTCAGGTTTTATCATAGATTTACTGATATGAAATCTATATTTTATCAAGCTCCCCTAGGGATGCACATTAAAATTTGAGAACCACTGATCCAATACGACTTAACTTCTGAAACACTTAGCCATGGAAGAAAGTTGCCTGAAATTTGGATGTCACTCATGACCCACAGACAAAGTGTTATTAAAAAGAAAGATTAATAAGGCTAGCACTGTCCAATCCATCACTCTGCCACCAGATTATAAATCCAAGACACTGTTGATTTTTGTGTAATTGAAAAAGACCTTGGAAATCAGCAATTAACTCCACCGGAGTAGTAAGGGAACCTGGGAGGTATTATACAACAGTTTTATGATTCATCTGTGCCTGCGAGTCCAGGGACTTTCTCAGGGGAAGAGATGGGTTCAATTTGCAGGGTGAGAGGGCCTGAAGGAAAAATTTGCCTCTCTTGGTACAGAAATTGGAAGGTGTAAGATTCTAACTCCAACATTCAAGCCCACCAATGGATGCGCTGGCTCCAAGATCAGCAGGGTAACAGATGGAATTGGAAGGAAAAAATATGTATCATTTCCCCCAAACTTTCTGAGTCCAATGAAGACGTTGGAAGATTTGGATGCAGCCAGTATGATTAATCTCACCAGCTTTGCCCAGAGTTTCATGTTTGGTGGGGGAATGGCATCAGCTTAAAAGTTAATTACAAGCAAGAAAGAAATCATGCAGCTGATGTGCACATTACAAACAAATTAAGTTCTTAAAATAGGCAACACACTACTTGGAACAATGGTTTATGAACCCAAGGGTGCGTGAAAATAATTGTGGAAGGTGAGCAAACTAATAGCTTGAATATGTGATTTAAATGAGGGCAAACTGCAGATATTAACCAAAAAGGAAAAAGAAACATGATCCCCTTCTCATTTTGTAAACAACAAGCCAAGCGGAATGATCCTGGATGCAGCCCCCTGTGGGTTGAGGAGGGAGGCCCCTGATGGAGACAGGGCTCCCCAAAGATTTAGCAGCAGCTGGAAAGCAGGGAATCAAGGCAAAAGGAGGGGCTGCCCAACAGGGAAAACTCAGATCAGAGTTGGCAGTGACAGCACGGATCACAGAAGGGCAAATTCAGAGGTGTGTGGGAGAGGAAGCTGCAGTCTTACAAAGTTGGAAATAAAGTGACTTTTCAAAAAACAGAGAAGGAAAGCAACTTTCCCAAAGCCACACAGCTAAGTATCAGAGGCTGAACTTGAGCTCTGGTATCCTGATTCAAGATTATACTTCTTTCTTATGTGGCAGGAACTGCAGACTCCTATCTACAAGGTCGAGTGGAACCAGAAGGGCAAGAAGCTGGCCTGATATGGAAGGCTACAGGCCAATGTAGTCCAATTGAAAGCCTATGTGAGCCCTACCTGAATTTAAGTTTCTAGCAGTCCTCTCAGTTCACGCTGACCACATCTCAGTAGCAACATGTGGCTAGTGGTTACTTCACTGGGCGGTGCAGCTACAGAGATAGGTGGAGGATGTTACCAAGTGGAGAGAGGTAACCCAGCTAAATGAGATCGTAACCAAAATCCCAACCAAGAAGGAATGTGGAACCAAATGCTCTGGTTCACAAAAAGCCAGGAATCCAGATTTGCATGTGAAATCTTTCACGGTTATACATTCATTAAAGTTTACATGTATTTTATAAATAAATATGCATGTAATTCACATTGTACTCACTAGAACACATCAGAGAACTGCAATTGGCATGTGGGCTACCAATTTGAAACCTCTTCCTGACATTATCAAAGAGCATCTTCATTAAATAATCATCATAAACATTCTTCAAATTTTAATCATTATCCATCCAACTCTGTCTCTCCTCAACTACGTGAAACTTAATGAGTTAACTTCTCAAAGCTTCAGTTTTCCTATCTCAGAAATGGGAATGGTCATGATTCAAGGACCAAATGAGAACAAGAAGTGTAAAACTGACCAGTCATGTCAAAACATTGCACAGTCTCTGCTGTTGGAACGTTCTCAGAAAATTGGGCCACAATGGCATCTGACTTTAATGTCACTGGGATCCCAAGATCTGCCTGTCTATGTCCTGTTCCTGAGGCCTAGAAGTACTTCACCAAGAGTTTTCTGCCTTTGTGGTCACCTCATGCCTGCCATAATGGATCCTAAACTCAACTTTGACATTAACCCATTGAGTCACTTGACACCATAAACTACCCACCTTGTTGGGGGCACACTGGGGACTGAGGACTTCTATTGAAGTAGACACTATCAGCACCCCATTCTATCTTTTACCAATCCTGTATGCTCACCTCCTAGCTTCTGTGGCCAGTTCACTTTAACATCTTCCTCAAAAGATAGCTTTTGGACTACGAGGGCCCCATCAGGCACTCTTATCTGTGAATTTATGTCCCTGTCAGTGCATCCCTTAACCAGTGACTCATAGGGGCAGGACATCAAAGTCCAGCTGCTCCTGAAGTCCAGGTGGGGTGAACTCAAGGGTGACATCTGCCCTCTAGAGCTCCCCGCAGGAGCAGTCAGATGCAGAGAGTCCTCTGACATCTCAGCCTAGCTTGGCTACTTTCCCTCCTTGGTCTTTCTGTCCATTTCTACTGGGATCACTTTCCCAATAAATCACTTACACCACAGTCCTCACTCTGGTACCTGACTGTGGGCCAAGCTGGCATGGGACACAGGTACTATTGTTGTTTCTGCATAGCCCCTGCCCTCAGGGAGCCTTTGGTTCACTGGGGAGGCTATTGTGCCAAGATTTGAAAGCACTATATTTGCTTAGAAGCATGTCTTAATAGTTCACTAGTGGCAAAATTGATTCTCCTAAGGACACAAAGGCCACTCATGTCAAGCTTGGAGCAGAAGACAGGGAAATGGCTCTGTGTGAGGTAACAACAAGGAGTGGGTGCTCTCAGAGAAGAACACAAAGCAGAGTGCCCATAGATGGAGGAAAACCACGATGAGTGCGGTGACATGCTGCCACTCATCTTCAGCAAGGTGGTGGGCAGCATTCAGACAGAAGAGTCCACACAGAGATGAACCCTTGAGAAATACCATGGGGAGAGCTTTGGACCATCTCCAGCCTTACATCAGGGACAGTTGAGCCCAGTGTATTCTCTTTCTAAGCATCAGTTGTTCTTGGCACCTGCGTTCTGGAGATTCTCTGCTTACTGCCTGGCTTTCCTCCTGAAATGCAAGCCCCATGAGGGCAGAGACGGTGTCTGTCCCTGGGTCCTTACCCCTGTGGGTGGTACCCAGGACTCGACAGATATTTGGGAAATATTTGTGGGTGAACATGTCTGTGGGAACTCACCTGAAAGACAGAACGAGGCATTCTCAAAGAAGAAAGCTCTGGGGCCGGGGATTTAGCTCAGTGGCTTAAGCGCCTGCCTGGCAAGCGTGAGGTTGTGAGTTCGATCCCCGGCACCAAAAAAAAAAAAAAAAAGAAGAAAGCTCTGGTGTGTTTGGAAGTTACAGATTGTTCTGTGTGCCAAGAGAACAGTGAGCATGTGGAGAAAGACAGGAGATGGGTGGGCAGGAGAGCAGGGAGATGAGAGGCCTGGATGGAACTTTCCATCACCCCTATTTTCCCTGCCAGCGAGACAGTTCCCTACAGTTCTTGTCTGCATCTGCACCCCTGAGTAATGAAGGAAGGAGTGGGTTTGTTCTTCCAAGGTCTCCAGAGATAAGGGAAGAATCCTTGTGGTTGCCAAAGACAAAAACCTCCCCCATGCCAAGAATTCAAATGACATGGGAAGAGTGAGCAATGGGTTACCTGAATGAACTGCAGACTGCCATGAGTCTGGACCGGTGAGACCAGGCAGCACATTCAGCCAGGCAGAACTCAAAGTTAGGTGAGGCTGGGTCACAGTTTTCTCCATCATGATGGCTTTCTGGAAAGCAGCCAGTCTGCCAGAGGAAGCTGCCTGGATGGAGAAGGCTTAGCAGTCAGGAGACTCTGGGCTGGGCTGGGGAGTTCCTGTAGGTGGTGTACTAGTCAGCTGGGGCAGCCATAGCAAGGTGCGCACATTGCATGACTTAACATGGAAATGTATTTATTAAAAATTCTGGAGCCTGAAAGTCCAAGATCAAGAAGTAGTGTGGATGCATCCTGGTGAGGATTCCTTTCCTGTCTCACAGCGGGCTGCCTTTTCCTGTGTCCCCACATGGCGAGAGAGGGGGCAAGCTCTCACAGGCCTCTACTGAGAAGGGCACTAATCCCATCATAGTAGCCCGGCACTCATGAGCTCATCTAAACTTCACCACCTCCCATCACAGGGAAGCTAGAACTTCAAGGTATAAATGTTAGGGTTATTCAAGCATTTAGCATACACCTGAAACATTTATAGTAACCCCAGTGAGAGAAGATTTGGGTTCCAAAGATGCTTACTGTGGTGATCATCAGCATAGCTTACTGCTTATTTTCTGGTTCCGCTTTTCTAGGCTCTTAGTGGGGTGATACTTGCTGCACTTTTGACAGGTCAGTGGGGCCATGTGACTAGCTCTGCCCAATATATATGAGCAGAATAATCTGTGTCACTTTTTTTTGTACTGGGAATCGAACTCAGGACCTTGTGCTGCCAGGCAGGCACTTGTTCCACTGTGCTATATCTCCAGTCCTTGTGTCATTTCTTAACTAGAGAATTTGACAGTCTGAAACCCGCCTTAGTTCTCTGCTCAACTTCTGTCTTCCTTCCCTACCTCAATACAGGGAGAAGTCGCCACTCTTTTCACATGGTATTCTAGAGATTTGGGAATTCCTCTGAACCTTTTCAATTTACTACTAAAGACAGATTTTTGGACACCATAGGTAGGTACTTGTGGACTTCCTTTGTTTCTTGTACTGCCACCTCTTTCCCCTTAAGCAGTAAACCCTGCCACCTGCTTAGAATAGGGTAGACACAACATGAAGAAAAACAGAAAACTAAAGGGAACTTATACTGAAAAATATTTCAAAAAATACTGTCAACTTACCTTGAAATCCATCACCTCATTTGTCATCTTTTTTTTTTTTTAAGGTAGTAGAAATACAACAGAACAAGACAGAACAAAGCAAATTGAGACAGTGCAGTGAATTTGGTACAGAACTTCACAACAGGTTACCTGGATAACAGTAACAGATACCATAGTATATCTCATTATCTTCACAATAGTTATCTAGTTAATTAAGTATAGCAAAATCAAACCAAAGGCAAAACATTATAAAATCAATCAAAAGAGAATATTGAATAGAGTAAAGCAAATCATCATAGTGAAACAAAACTGAAAACAACACTTGCTTTCAAAGAGAAGATAGAGGAGACCCCCCATATTTGCTATGTTGCATATAGTCATCCTGCCAAGAGATGCTCAGACCTCTGTCCCCAGTTACTAACGGGGGTGGGGGTGGTGGTTGGGGACATTTGATTCCAAGCCCGTGCACCGGTAGGCTCAAGAGACACTACTGAGTCTCCATCTGGCTCACACTGGAGGAAGGTGCTTACCAAGAAGACGGGTGAGTTGCTTCTTTGTGCAGGCTCCTGGGTTCCACCGTGGCCGTGGCTGGATCTCTGGAGCCACTCTCTGGTTCTCCTCTTGGCTCCCACTGGAAGGAGGCACTTACCAAGAGAGCAGGCGAATTGCTTCTCGTTTGTCACCTTTATTCTGTTAACTTTTTGATGGCTCTTACTGGGAATTTCGTATGAATGTTTTCTTTTTAGATATTGTATGTTTTAATGTAGGATTTCCATTTGTTTTTTCTATTGTTTCTATATAGAGCTGGAATTTCTTATTTTATTTATAGTGAGCAGAGTTTCCTCTTTGTAGTGATACCTAGTATCACTAAAATAGCTATGTTAAAAATCCCTGTCTGCTAGTTCTAACATCTAGGTCATCCTGGAATCAGTCTCCACTCATTGTCTTTCCTTTCAAGAATAGATCATTTTTTGAGAAATTTTGGATTTCATCCTGGGTATTGTGAATTATATATTGGTGGTTACGCTGGATTCTGTTCTATTTCCCTAAAAAGTGTTGATTTTTCATTTGTTTTAAGACATGATTCATTCAGCTGGACTCAAACTGTAAACTCTACCAGCTGAACAACTGCTCAGTTCTCAGTTTACCCCTTTTATCTGGACTGCTTAGTGTTTGCCCATATATCAACACTTTAGAGGTCCAGTCAGAAAGCCAGGAACAGTGATACCTGCCTATTATCCTAGAAATTCAAGAGGTCAAGACAGAAGGATTGGGAGAAGGCAGGCCTGGGAAACTTAGTGAGACCTGACTCAAAATCAAAATAAAAAAACAAAGAGGCTGGAGATGTAGCTCACTGTTACAACATTCCTAGATTCATTACCCAGTAGGAGAGAAAAAGCGAGAGCAAGAATGTGAGAGAGAAAGGGAGAGAGAGAGAGAGAGAGGACACACCAGAGTTGGGCAGAATTTTAGCCACCAGCACGTATCTTTTAGGTAGATGGAATTATTTTGCCCCCCTGGGGACTACATTTATTATCTGTGGGATTGCTATTATTTGCCTATATCAATCTTTTTCTCCTTTTGTCATAAACGTGTAAAATCTTCTCCTGGGATGAGTCAAAGAACCAGCTGGGAAAAGACTCTTAAATTTGTAACATTACCCACCCCACCTGCAGACCTAGTGCCTCACTTGCTCCTCAACTGGTTGAAACGCGTTGTTGAAGATTACTTCTGACATCAGGTCCCTTGCTAGAGGACCTTCCAGGTAAAACCATGGTTTTACTCTCTTTTAACTGCAGGAAAGCTGGGCTCACGGAGACTATGTAGACTGCTACAGTCGCAGTGACACGAATCTGTGTATACAAAGTTTTCCAGAGCTCATAACCAAACATCATCAGGGTGCTCAAGGGAAGCCACTACTGTCAACAGAGCAGACGTCTGTGGTGTCACAACCTGAGCTAATGTGTTGTTGTGCCTACTTTCTCTAAACAATTCCAGCCAAGCTATAGCCAAAAACCACATGGCTAGAAACTACTTCACAGGTCAAGAATGCTGGCATCCTTTCATTCTTTGCAGAATTCACCCCTCAGTGTCACATTAGTGGAACCCCACATGATTCCAAGTTCACTGTCTTGTGTAAAATTCAAACTTAGAGACCCTGGTCCCAGTCTGTTTGCTTTGAAACTTCCCCAAAATACCTTTTTATAAATTATAAGCACCAACCCATTTCCTATTCTGCTAGTGAGACTATAAATTGCTCTTTCTGAGGGACAACTTGGAAATACCTTATTGAAATTATTCAGATCCTGCCACCAAGGAATTTCACTTCCAGGAACACAGCTGAAAGGAACAATCACAGAAGCACACAGAGATTTATGTACAAAGATGAAGACTGCAGCATAATTTGTAATAATGAAAAATTGCAAAGAATTGAAATGTCCAAAAAAAGGGAATGGTTAAATAAAATATGATACAGCTATGCATATCATAGAATATTAATATGCAACTGCTAAGAATCATGTTTCTGGAGAATAAGGATATGAGGAAATGCTGAAGTTTTAGTGCTGAACTGAATAAAATGCAGATGCAGAATCAGATCTCTATGTAATAGGATTTCGTGTATAGGTAGATGTGTGTTTGCATGTGCAAGCACCAGGATGAGTGAGACTATAACTCAATGTATAGTTATAAATGTATAACTATACATTTATCTCTATCTGTATCTGGAAGGATATACAATAAAATGTTACTGGTAGTTGTATCTGAGGGCTTATACTATCTAAAATTGTTAAACTTTTTCTTGTATCACTGTCTACAATGAATATTTATGGATCCTAATAGACCAAAAAGAAATGTTAAACTTGTAAATGCCATCCAGAGAAACCAGAATGTCAAAGGCTAGAGGAGATGGTAATACAGACCCTCAAAAGCTGAAGTTTCAAATATTCATGGAGAATAATTGCATTTCAAATCAAATAATTAACATCTGTGTCTTAGTTAACCTCTGCCACACAACAATTATAAAATTGCAGTGGCATAGGCAGAAAGGCGTTTATTCAACTCAAGCATCTGTGAGTTGGCTGGGGCAGCTGAGTGAGTCTGAGCTCAGGCATGCGTCCCTCCAGCCTGGCCACAGCCTCCAGCCTTGCCTGGCCTCCAGCCTGGCAAGGCTCAGCTGGGTGGTGCAGCAACTCTGTTCCACTTGCTTCTCATCCTTTCCCTGGGCTCAGTGCTCCCCCAAATCCTTCTCATTTGACCAGAGAAGTGGAAGACAACACACAAACATTTTCAAGTGCTGAGCGGCATCATACTTGCTGTCTTTCCATTAGTTAAAGTGAATCTTACAAGCAAACCCAAAATCAATGGTGCCAACCCTGCCTCTTTACCTGGAGGAGTTTCGGTGATTTAAGTCAAAGAAGTATGGATAGAGAGAAGGGTAAAGAATTGCAGCCATTCCAAGTAGGGACAGCCACACCCAAGCGGCTCTCTGTGAGTCAGCGCCAGGTGAGGACTTCGAGGGGAGAGAACCAGCCTTCACAAGAAGGTGGTCCCGCCTGGAAACCTTATCACTTGCATTGTTTTCTTGGGTTGGGTTTTATTTGATTATGTTAAATCTGATAGCGTGAACAGCTATTTAAAAGATAACAAGACACATTATGGTAGCCATTTTGGATTTACTCTTAGCTTATTTTAAGTCCTTTATTGAATTGATTGTTTTGTTTTTATTGTTTCTGCTCTATTCTGTTCTGTTCAAATTTTACTATATCCAAAGGTATCTGCAGCTATGTTGAAGACAACAAAAGGCACTATGGTAACTATTGCTGATTTCATAAGGTTTTAAAGTCCTGTATCACTCATACTAGTTTATCTTGATTGGTTTTATTGTTTTATTTTCCTTGGTTTTATCCTCTTTAAAATAAAATTTTTAAAATTTTTTTAAAAGAAGAATTGCAGCCGTTGACTCAGTTTGCAAATGGCTACCACCCTAGCTGAAAGATGCTTGTGTGTGATGTGAGTTAGACAGCTTGACTTAGCAGATCCTCCTGTGTAGTTAGTGACAGATTCCCCACCTCCGCCTCCACCAACACAACCCAGCCAATATGTTGTGTTGGAAATCAAGTGTATCAAATTTCTCAGTGACTGATCATTTGAGTTTGTTGTTTGGTTTATGGGTTTGTTGGTTAGTTTTCACTTTTTCACATCATTCAAACTATTAATTATCTTGTTGTTGTCATTTTGATACAGAGCCTCACTATGGAGTCCAGACTGGTCTCTAACTCACAGCTACCCTCCTGCCTTAGCCTACAGAGTGCTGAGATTATAGACTTATGCCACCACACTTGGCCACAAACCATTAACTATCTTTGAGATGCCTGCTAATTTGTTCTATTGTATGTTTCACTGTAGCAGTCCTGAAGACACAAAGAAAAATGACAGTGTTCTGGAGGGACTTGTGTGCTCAATGAACATATAAGTCAGTGCTACAACAAACAGCCACACAGAGTGGGCACTGAAAGACACCAAAACTGCACTGCCCAGACTGTAACCAATAAGCATAGGCATATGATGAAATTTAAATTATTGTGTCTGTGCATGTGGTACTGATGATGGAAACCAGGGTCTTCACACTGAGCTACATCCCCAATCCTTTTTTATATCTTTTTATTTTGGGATAGGATGTCTTTAAGTCACTAAGTTGCCCAGGCTGTACTCCAACTTATAACTCTCTTGCCTCAGCTTCCCAAAGAGTGGAGATTACAGCTATGCATTACCAACATGCTTAAAATTTTAATTTTAATTAGTTCAAATCAAATTTAAAATTCAGTTCTGCAGGCACACTAGCCATATTTCAAGTGCTTAATAGCACCATGGGGCTAGCGGCTAACATAGAGGACAGACAGATATCAAGCAATTAATTCCCTCTCTGCAGAAAGTGCTAGCACACAGCCCTGCTCAGCGCAGCATCACTGACCTCGACTCTGATGTGGAGGATGCCACCCAGCAATCCTAACACAGCAAGCCAAATAACTCATGCCTTGTCTCCTGACACTCAGCATAATTCCCTGAGCATTAAATGTTTTTGTTTGTTGGTTGCTTGGTTGCTGCTACTGTTCCGGTGATACTAAGGATTGAACTCAAAGACTTCACACTGCGCTACATCCCCAGTTCACTTTTTGCTTTTATTTTGAGACAGTTTTGCTAAGTTACCCAGGCTGGTTTCAATTTACCATTCTATTGTCCCAGCCTTCCAGAGTGCCGGGAGGCCAGGTATGTGCCACCAGGCCTGGCTCTGCCCTAAATCAACAATGGGGAAAGGCACTGGCTTTTTCCATTCTTTCAGCTTCACAAATGTGTCCCTACTGTTCTTCTGCTTTAACCAGTTTCTGCCCACCCAGTCCATCCCGGGCATGTCTCATAGAGAATAATGAGGGAACCTGCTGTCTTCCTCCCCTACTTGGTGCCTCTGTGACCTGGCACTAGTCCATCTCTCACTTCTCACCCTCCATTGCTCCTTGCCTCACACTCTTGGATCCAACATATTTGGTTCTCGAGTGGTTCTGCATCTCCAGACTTCAAGATTTGGGGACATTCAGTCTCTGAGCCAGAATGCTCTCCTCCCACCATCACCTGGTCTGTGTAGCTGTGTCTAACCCATCACCTCTTTGGGGTGCCCTTCCTAATCACCCTGATTCAGATATTCTCCTCCACTCTCTGGGGCCCATGGTGTCCTGGCCTCACTGTTAGCATCGCTGCTTTGTTCTACCATCTGGCCTTTCATCCAGGCCATGAGCCCCCTGAGGGCAGGATTTCTTGTCTAACTCAGACAACTAAAGTGGCCCTGCACCCTGACCCTCCAGAATGGGAACCACTGTTGTGCCACTTGTCACTTATTATCATAGGCGAGATGCTTTAATTTTCTGTGTGTCGTTTGCCTCATCTGTAAAGTGGGGGTAATAACAGGAAGTGTTTTGGAGGTATATTCATTGGTTGCTTCAAAACAGAATCAATAGGATAGATATAGGTATATAGATGCAGCTAGATTGAATATGAGGAATAAACTCATGAGATTATGGAGGCTGAGAAGTCCCACAATCTGCTATTGCAAGTTGGAGACCCAGGAGAGCCAGTGGTGTGACTCAGTCAGAGATGGAAGGCTGAGAACCAGGGCACTAATGATGTGAATCCCAGTCTGGGGACAGGAGAAGGGAAATGAGACATCTCAGCTCCACTAAGGAGGCAGAGAAGGAGGGATGATTTCCTTTTTCCTCCCCTTATTCAGGCCTATGGTGGCTTGGACAATCTCCATCAACACTGAGGAGGGTGATCTTACTCAGTCCACTGATTCAGATGTTAACATCTTCCAGAAACACCCTCAAAGCACACCTACAAATGTTTTTCCAGCTATTTGAGCATCCCTTAGCCCAGTCAAACTGACAAAATTATCACGGAGGGTTAATAGAGACAATATATGTCAGAATTTAGAAAAGTACCCAATACACTATAAGGGGCAACCAAAATATACAGTGAATGTTTAAATTTTTAAAGTGTATCGCAGTCAAAGTGTATCGCATTACCATTAATTTTCCTTAAAATACTCCCCCTTGCTTCGAATACACTCATCCCATCATTTTTGCCACTCTCTGAAGCAGTTCTGGACGTCCTCTCTTACAAGTGACTTTACGAGGTGTGATAAAAAAGATGATGAATTTTTCGGCCAAGTGCCATCCAACTGAAAGACAAGCTCTTTACAATATTAGTTGGTCCTCATCCACATTATATGCCAAATCTGGGATTGTGTGATATCTGACTCTTGCCTAAGGTCAAAATGACCATGGAAAGTTAGTATTTTAAATCAGTTCAAGACATCAAGGTAGCCCTGACACTCATAAAAGGTGACTTCTCGAACTGCGTTAGACAGTGGCAAGAACAGTCAGGCGAGGTGGCACACTCCTGTAATCCCAGCACTCAGGAGGCTGAGGCAGGCAGATCATTGCACGTTCGAGACCAGCTTGGGCCACAAAGTGGACCCAAGGCCAGTCTGAACTGCATAGCAAGACCCTGTCTCCAAAAATGAGGGGAAATATTTTGAGGGAGATTGATAACAGTCAGTCTTTCCCTGTAATAATTTTTTTTAATTTAAACATTCACTGTTTTTTTATTTGCACCTCATATGTGTTTATCTTTATGTTTTGAAAACCTGGCATATGTTCAGTGATTCCTGCCTGAATTAGTAAAATGATAGGCGACTCAAACTACTTTAAAGAAAGCCCCACAGGCTGTCTTGGGGTAGGAGGAGACCCAAGACCTTTAAATGCCATCCTCAGCAAAGGAACTGAGAAGAAAACTGCTTCTTGCCATCAAAAGGAAACCCAGCTCTGGGTCTGGGGTTGTCTTTCCTGCAGACTCTCTGGAAGCACTGCCCTCCTGGCTGGGAGAAAGTTAATGACCTCCTTCATCTGGGCAGGCGGGAGGGAGCTTAAAGACTGATCACAATAGCAATCATAAAATGTCCAGCATTTACTGGGCACTTTCTTTGTGCCACTGGTTCTCAAGTAGGGGCAACTTTCCTCTCCCCCACATCTGCAGAGATTTGTTTGTTACAAATGGGGGAATACTACTGCCACCCAGTAGATTGAGGTCAGAAATGCTACTAAACATTCTGCAGTACCTAAGAAAACCCCCACAGTAAAGAACCATCCGGTCCAAGTGCCAAGTTGAGAAACCCCATCTTGTTCTAAGGTGCTGAGCATTGTAATCTGCATAATGATGCTGTGAGTGAGGCTCTGTTATTACTATCATCGTTCCCCATTTTCCAAAGCAGGAGACTGATGCTCAGTTACGCAAATTGCCCACAATCACCCAACTGATAAGTAGAAGGAGCTGATCCAAACACAGAGCCCACTCTGAGTGGCCGCTGTGTGCAGGGCCACCATACCCTTCAGGCCTGTGTGATGAAACAGAACCCAGGTCTGCACTTAGCTGGACCTGAATTGGAAGCCCCACTTGGTTACTCAGTGTCTGTGTGACCTTGGGCAACGTCTTTGAAACTCTCTGAGCTTCTACTTCCTTCTGTAAGACAGGGAGGGTGAGGGCACCACTGGTTAAACCTGACAATGAATGTAAAATGCTTGACAGTCAGTCCAACACTCATTAAATGGTAGCTGCTGCTGGTGGTGTTGTTGTTGTCATTGTTGGCATCATGGTTATTATTCCCACCCCTTTGTGCTGAGACTTGGATTCCCTCCCACCTGATCCTAAGGAAACAAGAACTCATTTTTGTGGCTGGTCCCAGCACGCCAGCTGGCACTCAGAAATCAGTGGAATGCTGCCTCCCGATGCCAGATTCCTCCGTGCAGAAGACAGCCAGTGCTTCTGGAGACTGCAGGAGCGCCCAAGAAAGGAGGCGTGTTGCTCAGGTCCAGCGTTGCACACATGACCTGAGGCTGCTCTCTCTCTTCCCAGCTGTATCCCTGGGAAGCACCAGGGTCCCTCAGTGCAGAGTGCAGCCATCTTTTTGGCCCTGCCTCAGGCTCATGCTGCCCTCAGAAGCTGTGTTGCCAAATACAGATAGTGAATCAGGTCTGTCTCCTCAGAGCAATATGGTAAACCAAGGCACAGACTGGCTGGCTAGCCCAAAGTAAGAAGAAGGTGAGATAAGAGAGTTTGGCATTCAAATCCTGCCTCCTGCCTGTTTAGTCACTATGCGTCCACTTGGGCAACCACTTCCCACCTGAGCTATGGTTTCCTCACCTACAGAATGGAGAGGTAGGAACACAGGTTAAAGCAATAATTCAATCTGTTTTGTTTTGGTTTTTTAGTGGTAAAAACTCAGCTCTAGGGTCCAGAAAGCAGAAGTTATACTCTCCCTGCCTTTAAAAGGGAAATAAGTGGTACATGGCTATAATCCCGGAACTCTGGGAAGCCGAGGGAAAAGGACTACAAGTGCAAGCCCAGCCTGGACAATTTAGTGGTTTAGTGAGACCCAATCTCAAAATTAGAAGGGCCAGAGACGTATCTCAGTGCAGAGGCCCTCGGTTCAATCCCCAGTACCACAAAAGCAAACACATTTTTCGTCCTTAATATTTTGTTTATGTCCTTAATATTCAGTTGTCAATGGTCAGCAGAGGATTATCTTGTTCAGTCATCAGGACTAATGTGAGGAACAAAATAGCAGGCAGGACTGGAGGAGGATGCCTGGAGGAGGATGTGGAGGAAAACACGCAGAGGCCCTGAGTCCAGATGGGCACTGTGAGATACACGACATGCCAGGCAAGAGGTATGCCAAATGGAGAATACGGAATGTCCCAGGTCTCTGCTGGCCACAGGTGCTCCTGGTGACCATGGTCCTCTGTGGACCCACCAGGGCAGAAGAGGCATCTGGCCCAGGCCGAGGTTCTCTAGGAATAAACACCAAAAGAGAGGTTAAGCTCAGAAGCAGAGCACATGCCTAGCATGCATGAGGCTTGGCTTTCATCTCCAGCAGTGCAAAAATAAAAAAGAGCACATAGTTCCACGGACACTGGCACACCTCCCAGACCGCCGCCAGACCCAGGGCAAGCAAACGGGGCAGTCAAGACGATCATGCCCCACACAGATGAGGAAGTCTACAGATCCAAGAGGGCGCCTCTGAACTCTGCCCCAAATTCCCCCAAAGCTTTCATCCCTCCAGCAATGGCCTCTTTCCTCTGCCCATCCAGATACCAGAAGGAAAGCAGCCACTGCTGCTACCTCGCCCCAGCACGGGGGCAGCCAGCAACCACCACCTGACAGGGAAGAAGGCTGCAGGCAGTAGCCGGGCCCCTGCTTTGTTGTCTCCAAGGCAGGGGGTGGTGCTGGCAGGAGGCTGAGGGGGGAAAAGGCTTTTATACACAAAGCAGATGCGCCATAAACTCATAATCCCTGGGCACAGACATTCCGGGGGAAATGCTGCCGATTTTACCCACTCGTTCCTCTCAAAATAACTGCACACGCTACCTGCCAAGTTTCCGGAGCAGAACAAGTGCTGAGGAATTGGGAACTGATGGAGAGAAATGAGTTCAGGGTAGTAGGAAGTAAAGCACACTGCTCTGCCCAACAGCAGGGCTTGGAAGAAGAAAGAGTGTTTGTGATGAACTTTTCATGTGAAAAAAAATTTTTTTAATAATAGCAATGCTAATTGCTATCATTTTTAAAGCAACTACTCTGTCCTGGCTCTGTGCTTTACATATACAGTTCTACTTAGCTCTGCTGGTAGTATTACTATTCTCGTTTCTACAGATGAATGAAATAAGTCTCACGTAAGTCCAGAAACTTCCCTAATGTCACAAGAAATAAATTGGCAGAACTGTGACCCAAAGCCAAGCCTCTCTGACTTCTGAACTCTCCCAGGTACACCAAGCTGCCTCTGAAGGGACAGAGATGCCTAGACAGACAGAGAAAAATGGTTGGATGGATGGGTGGATTATATTAGATAGATATATGGATGGATAGAGAGGGAGGGAAAGGAAAGGGAGAGAACTGATACCATTTATGGTGAATAGAAATATATCTCTACCATCCACTTTTCTAGGTGGACGAGTAAAGTTCCCAGAGATGAATAAAACTTGGTCTAAGCTGGCCTAGCATGCACAAGGCCCTGGGTTTAATCCCCAGTACAAAAAGAAAAGAAAATTTGCTTGAAATCGCAGTCAGTTGAAATCAGAACTTACTGGCTTCCTGGCTAGTGAGTACGTGTCCAGGGCTTGCCATGATCAGGCATAGTAGGCACAAGAGGCTTAGTCATGGGCAGGACAAGCCCTGTTCGCATGGAACTTAAACTCTGGGGAGGAGGACAGATTTAAACAGTCATGACAGCTCATGTTGCAATGGGAGGAAATTCAGGGAAGCAGAGCAGAGGTCACTGTTGGCCAGGAAAGGTGCCTTTGATGGAGAGAGGTCTGGACTGATATCACCAGAAGAGCAGGTGCTGGAGAAAGATAGTAAGGCTGGAGCTGCGGTCAGCTGGAGTTTCCAGTGGAAGGTGACTGTGGCAGTGAGAGGACTCAGGAGGTTGTCACTGAGATTATGCAGGGCCTTGGGCTGTGCTGACGCATAGGAGTGCCTGCAGCAGCAATGGAGTCAGCACGAGTTGACATGACCCAACCTGCATAAAAGACCTTTGGGGGGCTGCAGTAGGCTGGTTAGATCACTGTAGTTAGTTGCTCAGGTGAGGCGCAATGGTGTCTTGGACAAGGAGACAGCCATGGGGATGGCAAGAAGTGAGCAAGTTGGCGAATGTCTATCTTGGATTTTGAGTCTGTCTTAGTCACTTGCCTTGTTGCTGGGACAAAACACCCAACATCAGCAACTCAAAGGAGAGGTTTATTCTGGCTCATGTTTCAGTCTGTGCATGGTTGGCAGCCTGATGGAAGAGCCTCGTACAGGGGAAGCTGCTCATATCAACCAGGAAGCAGAGAAGCAGGGAGGAAGTGGGGAGAGAGATGAGCCCTTTCTCAGCCACATGCCCAGTGAGTCACCTGCCCCGACCAGGCCCCTCCTAACAGCAACTCAGTTGGAGCACCCCAGGGTCCAATCTGACGCTTTGGGCAGTGCACCCAGGTATAAACTATTGGCGGTTCAATGGTGGCCACATATCCTAGGCTTTGGGGACCTTCTCTTTTTCTTCTTCTCCTCCCCCTCCTCCTCCTTCTCCTTCTTGAGCTACCGTGTCCCTGTATTGCTCCCGAGATCAAGTGACTGTCCAGTCTCAACCTCCCATGTAGCTAGAGCTACAGTTGCGTGCTACTGTGCCCAGCTGTCCTTCCCGTTATGAATGCAGTGTTCCGTCGTTAGACTTCATATGTGCCCTGATTCTTAACACTTACAGGATCGCAGGTAGTATACCCCCAACTCCTAGTTTGGACTTTTTATAAGAGGACTACATTACCACATAGGCATGCAGGTTTTGAGTATGTGTGAGAAATTTTTCATTCATAGATATGAATGTAAATGCCTTGATAACATCATCATGTCCTCCCCTCCCAAAGATGTCCCTATCTGAATGCTGTTATAACTTGTATCTAGATGGCTCTCCAAAGCCTAATGCACTTATAAGTAGGGCTTTTCGGAGCTGGCTGGATCTAGGGTTTGTGACACTGGGGTTAAAGTGTGTGGTACTAAATTAGTCCAATGACAGGTTTAGCATAGCTCTGGGTGTGGATAACAGGAAACCCCACCCCAGGTGTGTGTGGCACTACCCCCAAAGACTTGCAACCTGGATGGGATAAAAAGGAGAGCGGGGCTTGCCTTGCTGCTGGTTCTGCTGTTTCTCCTGTTGCTTGCTGCCTCCTATCTGCCCTACAATGGACATTTTTCCTCTTTGACGTCCCTCTGCCATGCTGCCCTGCCTTGAAGCCAGCTGACTATGGATCTACCAAAACCTCTACAAACTGTGAGCCAACATAAACCTTTTCTCCTTTAACTTGTGGTTGTTGGGTATTTTGTCTAAACGGCAAAAAAAAAAAAAAAAGTAACTAAAACAATCCCAGAACTTGCATGCTTCTCTTTTGTTTTGTTCTGTTTTTGAGACAGTGTCTCTCTGTGTAGTTCAGAATGGCCTGAGAGCTCACTATATAACCCAGGCTTCAACTCACAGCAGCTTTCCTGCCTCAGCCTCCCAACTGCTGGGATTACGGGCATGTACCACCGTGCCCAGACCTAGAACTAGTAAACATGTTCTTTCACACGGCACAAGGAATCATCTTAAGGATGCTGCGATGGAAAGGATTACCCCACATTCTGCAGGTACGCCCTGCTGTGAGAGCCACAAGAGCCCTTCTAAGCAGAAAGCAGGGAGATGAGAAGAAAGATTGTGGTAGAGGTTACAGGCTGCCCTCTGGGATGGAGGAAACAACCATGAGCCATGAGATGTGAGCAGGGTTAAGCAGCTGGAAAAGACAAGGGAACTGATTAGCACTAGAAGCCTCCAGAGAGAACATGGCTTTTCTGATACCTCGACTTTACCTTTCAGACTCATTTGGACCTCTGACATCCAGAACTGTATGGTGATAAACGTGCATTATTTTAAATCACTACATTTGTGCTAATAAAAAAATAACACAATGGGCTTCTTAGCCTAAGATAAAACTATATGTCACAAAACAGCAAATAAGATGCTTCCAGTCTGTAGAAGCTGTGTGACACAAGAGACAAAGGGCAGCAGAGGCAAAAACACAAACAGAAATAAGAACAGCATACAAACTGGACATGGTGGTGCACACATGTAATTTTAGCACTCTGAGAGGCTGAGGCAGGAGTGTTGCAAGTTTGAGCTCAGCCAGGGCAATTAAGTAACATAGCAAGAATCTGTCTCAAAAAAAAAAAAAAAATTGAAGTCCTGAAAATGTGAGAATGTGGCTCAAGGTGAAGGCCCTGGGTTCAATCAAAACAAACAAACAAAAATTGGAGTATGACAGACACTTGCTATTACAGACACTGAATAATGCACCTCACTGCCTCTTGGGAAAAAAAAGATGTGTGGAATACCTGGCGCCGGTACCTCTGAATGTGAATTATTTGGAAATATGATCAATGCAGATGTAATTGAGTCTAACTCAAGTACAGTTGGTCCCTAATCCAGCTTGAGTGGAATCTTCCTAAGAAGACAGCAGAGGGAAGACACCAAGATGACTCTCAGGTGGTGACACAGGCAAAGACCTGCGGTGGGAAGCACCAACCGCTGCTGGAAGGATCCCTGCAGATTACAGAAGGAGTGTGGCCCTGAGACACCTTGCCTCAGGCTTCTGTCCCCCAGAATGGTGAGGCCACGCAACACACTTGCTTTCCTGAGCTCTTCTCTGCTGGACTTTAGCAACATTGCTGCTAGATACGTTGCATCATTACAGGAATTGGCACATTTCCTTACGCATCCCCCCAAAATCCAATTTTATGCTATTTTCATGTTTCTGAAATTCCTTCTCCAGGCATGTACATTTGTTGTGATCTACCTATCTTTCATTTTTCCTGCTTTCATTGCTTCTTTTCTTCTCTAAAAGTCTACACTTAAACTGGTGGTACATCTCACAACCAAGAAAAATTTAAAACCAAGAAAATTGTAGATGGAGTAATCCAGTAGATTTCAACATCATGAATGAAATGATACCTCCAAATCCCAGGCCTTGAGCACAGCCCTGCAGGTGGCATCTCGAGTGGGCAGAAGGAGAGCTGTGGAGCTTGGTCTCAGCTGGGCCAAGAATTGGGACAGAAACACACTCCCCGAGGACCCCCAGCCTGGATTTTCTTTACATGCCCCCACTGTTTTGCACAGCATTTGTCACAGCTGTAACTCAGCCACCACTGGAGTTGCCTTTTAGGCTTATCTCTGTGCTGGACCGTGAGCCCCATGACAGCACTCCCCCGCCCCCCCTGCTGCCGCACATGTCTTGCCCACTGCAGCATCTCCAGCAAGTGCTCCAGCTGTGCACTCATCACTTGTTTGTTGGATGAAAAAGTGACCATAAGCAATGACTGTACTATCAGAGCCAAGGTGACAGCAGTTGGTGCTCTACCCTAGACTGCCCAGAGGACAGCTAGAGTCAAGGTTGCCTTGAGTGTCTGGGTTACGCCACATCCATCCATAGAAGTTCTTTCTTCTTCGGCTTAACTTCATCATCTTGCACCTGGAAGCCAAGGAGCCTGCGTTAGGTCTCTCTTGCTCCCAGCCATCTGCAGCCTAGGGAGGAGTGTGGAATGTGGTACTTGAGGAAACACTTCAGAACATGCCGAACCACATGAAGTCAGGGTAGCAAAAGAACCAGCATAACTCAGACAAATATGTAGACATGTTTGGCATCCTTATTTTTCTTCTAAGCACCAATTACTCACCCTAAGCACAAATGGGAGCAGGTTTCCTTGCTCCAAGAAGATGGATTGCAGAAACCAGACGAGAGAGGTGGGGAGAGGAGCGGCCTCCTAGGGGAGAAGAAGGAGAAAAAGCTCAAATGACCGCAGAAGGGCAAGGGGGCACACTGGGGAGCAGCTACTTTCCAGGGCAGCTGCAGCCTCCTGCAAGGTTATCTGTGGCAGGCACAGGCTGGAAAGCGACGGGGCAATAAAAGTGAGTCATCGCCACCCAGCTCCAGCCAACTCAGCCGCTCGGGGCTTGGTGAAGCGTGTCCCCAGATGCAAAGTTACTCAAATTCTGGAATGAGTTTTGCCTGAATAAAGGGCATAAAAATGTCTGGCCCTATAAAGGCTGGCGGCTGTGTAGAGCCAGTGTGGCTGACAGCCCTGAGGTGATCAGCAGACAAGTGCCACCTGAAACGGGCCTCGGGCTGGAGACAGTGTCATATCCTCTAGAGACATCTGTCTTCAGACTCCTAACCCAGCTGTGGGGCTGCCTAGCTGTGTAACCTTGGACAGGGACATCACCCCTCTGGTCTTCAAACCCCTAAATGTTTACTACGAGCTCTTCATACCCTGAAATTCCATACAATAGCTACAAGAAGCCTGTGCGTTATTCTTCCCAGGCTTGATACTGGCACTTTGGCAAAAAAGTGTCTGCTCTCTGCAGCAGTCTCCTGGCAAAGGTTATAGCTTCTTACAATCCAGTTGCCCAGGCTCAAACACTGGCCCTAGCATTTATGTGACTTCAGGTGGCTTATTTAAACTCTCTGAGCCTCTGTTTCTTCATGTTAAGAACAATATAGCCTGTAGAAAGGCAAAGATCTATCCCCAGGCACCTCGCTGCTTTTTCCTCAATGTTGGAGATCAAACCCAGAGACCAGAATATGCTAGGCAAGTGCTTTTCCACTGAGCTATAGCCCCGGTCCTGGTATCTACCTTTTAATTGGGCTTCCCATTGTGCAGGCATTTTGGGACTGAGATTTCTGAATCTTGCTTTCTGGGGCAAAAGTAAGAGCATCCTACTAGCTAGTGCCATTGGCTCTGCAGATAACAGCTTGCAACGGGCCACCAGCCTTTTTCTTTCTCTCATATTCCTCTGCATTTGCTTCTTTGTAACATCTGCATTGTTACATGATTCAGAACTGTCTAGTCTATTCGTCATTTACTCTGTCATCACAGACTTCTAGTTCATGACTGTGGTCTCAGCAACTAGCATAGCACCTGTCATAGACCAGATGATCAACACAGCTGTCAATGGATGGATGGGTGGGTAGACTGTCTTTAGCTAGTTGCTTCTCATATCAACCTCCAGGAAGTCTCTTTGTGTACCACTATGAAGGAGAGGAAAGTGAGCCCTTAGTGAGGAGGTAGGGGGGAATAACCAGCTGGTATCAGGTCTGCCTGAGTCCAAATTCCACATGTCACAACCACCCAGCCACCTATCCCCAGGAAGTTACTTATACCTTAACAAGAACGTTTCCAAGAACGCAGAAGCACTGAAAGGGAGTTAAGGCCTGAGCTTTGAGCCTGTCAGTACCTCCTTCTACTTCCACAGGGTAATGAACTGACTTTGTCCTGTGACCTCACCATGGATTCAGGTTCCTCATCTACAACATGTGAATAGTACTACTCACATGGTCCTCAACCGACTGAGGTGATTAGAACTGAGCCCACTCAGACAGAGCTTTGCACCTTGTGGGCTCTCAATACATGTCAAGCAAAACCTGGGTATGCATGTGATCCTAGAACTCTGGGAGCCTAAGACAGACAGGAGGATCTCAAGTTCGAGACCAGCCTAGGCAATTTGAGAGACCCTCTCTCAAGATAACCTGTGAAAAAGAGTTGGAGACGTGGCTCAGTGCAAAGGTCATGTGTTAAATCAGTACCACAGGGAAAACAATAAACAAAAACAAAACAAACAAAACACTGACTGCTTCTACCACAGGCATGTCAAAGGCGCCTAGCTAACCTTGGTTTTCTTTTCTCTTGCTTTTTCTTTTTTCTTTTTTCTTTTGACAGTGCTGCGGATGAACTCAAGTCCTTGATCACACTGGGCAAGTGCTCCACCAGTGAACTACACCCCAGCTCAGCTAACCATTTCCTTTCTCCTTTCTCCCTCTCCTTTTCTTTGCCACCTCCATTGCACCACCCCAGCCCCAAGCGAACCCTTTGCAGTGCCCCACTCCCGCCGCTCAGACCCCACACAAGTGCTGCACACTGCCCTGTGTGGCCGCAGCCCTCTGCTGGGCTGCAGGATGCCCTCCCATGCCAGCTCTTCAGCCCTCCTGCTCACAAGCTGCTACAAGTCCAGGGACAGGAGAGCCAGCCTGGCCACAGAATCAGGACAGCAAATGTCCCGCCCCTCACTCCCTAATCCAGAGCAATCTGCTTCCTCCCTGCACCCCCCAATGCTGCTCTGGCCAGGGTCGCTCATGACTCCCACACACCAAGGCCAGCATCTTCATATGGCCCCATGCATAGCTTGCCAGCACCAACTTCTGATGTCCACAGTCCTACTGCATTTTTCTGTCTCCCTCCTTCCTCCACATCTCTAGTCTGCCTGCTCCTGACAGATTGGTCCCTGTTTCAGTCTCCCAGGCCTGTTCAACTGCACTCCCTTCTACACTCTTCCCCTCAACCAGGCTGCATGGAGCCTCATCCTGTGCCGGGTGGTGATGAGAACCCGGCCAGCCCGTAAGGAGGCAATGAGTGTGTGGGCAGGGGGGTCATACTTCACAGCAATCAAGTCCCAGCTCCTCCAGCTTGCTGGCTGTGTGTATTTGGGCAGCTTGCTTGCCCACACTAGGCATGTCCTACCACCTCTGCAAAATGGGGCTCAATCCCCGGACCTGCCTGAATACCTAGGAGATGTTTAGGGTACATCCCATCCATTGTCATCCCACTCCACTCCCTTGCCTGGCCTGCAACCACAATGACTTTGAAACATGAACTGGGTTTTTGAAACTGCTCACTTACAACCCTCAAAATGCTTCTCCTTGCTCTTAGCATAGATCCAAGTCCCTGGCTAACCTCTGACCCCAGCTGGGCCACTCTTCCCTTCGGGCAGAAGACTCCAGTCCTGCTTGTTTTCTTTAACACTAAATATTAATTTCAACTATTCGTTAAGATTTAAACAATAAGCCAGGCATGGTGGTATAGTTCTTACTTCTGACCCCTCCACTACCAGGGAAGTTCCCGAGGGCAGGAACCACCTCTGCTTCACCCACCGTGTCACACCCAGCAGTCAGCACAGAACCTACGTATCAGAGATGCTGGGTGATTATGGCTGGGGACTGAACGCAGAGCCTTTGCACTGAGTTACGTCTCCTCCCTCTCATGGAGGTCCCATGAAGCCTGCAGAGGCCCATCCCAAAGCCCTACCTTATCCTGGCATGCAAAATCCCCAGTATTAAGTCCTAGAGGCACCCCTACAATACCACACATGGCGAGAATACTTGCACTACGATAGCAGACCTGTACTGCACCCCAACATGTGCCAGGCAAGCCCCCCACGTCCCCAGCCTCTGCTCCTACAAGCTGTACCTGCCAAGCTCCTACAACAGTGATGATGAACCTATGACACGCATGCTGAGAGGACGCACGGAAACCTCTCTGTCAGCACGCAAGCCAAATTGCCCCAGTAACCAAGCATTGCGTGTTCAGATTTAATTGTAGTGTTGGCACTTTGCACTAAATAAATGGGTTTTGGATTGGAGTTTGGGAACTCAGTCTCTAAAAGTGCCACCAACATTGCCCTACAAGTACTCAGGAAATGTTTGATGAGGAAATCAACGCAGTATACTGGGTGCTTCATCCACACAGTGTATTTCACCAGCTGACAAGCCCAACAGGTGATGAAACTGAGGCTCAGAGACACATTAGCTTACCAGTGGTGTGGCGGTGCCTGTAATCCCAGCACTCTGGAAGTCAGGGCCAGGAGGACCTCAAGTTTGACCCAGCCTGGGCAATTTAGCGACTTAGTAAGTCTCCATCTCAAAACGAAAAAATAAAAAAGGGCTAGGGCTGTAGCTCACTGTGAAGGCCCTGAGTACAAGCCAAGTACAGTAGTGCAAAGAAAAAAATATATATACATATATTAGATAGATAGATATGATGTTACCTCCAGCCACTCAGCCCAGAAACCAGGTCTAACCGGTCAGAGAGCCTGACTCCGATCCACTTGCTGTCTCGTCATCGCTCCCCATGCTTCTGCTGCAGCCCATCTGAACTGCCCATTCCCTGCTGCACATTGTACCTCACGTTTCTGGCACCCAAGCCCTTACCCAAGTCAAGCCTTTGCCTGGCATGCTGTCTGGAATGCCCGAAATTCCTGTCTCTGCATATTCTTTCTGATTCAACTGAAAACACTTTTGCCTTGAAAATCTTTTTCAGATGCATCCCCAGCCATTATGTCTCCCATCAAACTCCTAGTACTCTTCCGACCAATTCTGGTTTGCAGCCACTCATGCATTCAACAGACATTTTGTGAGATCCAACTTTGGGCCAGGCCCATATTAAGTTCTTAGAGAAGGATCTGACACAGTTCCCTGCCCCCTGGGGTTCACAGCAAGGGTAGGGTCACTCATCCATGAGTCCACCCAGCCATCTATCTTGGCTGAGCTCCTATCATACGCAAGGTATAGTTCTAGGACTGGGAAGCACAGCGGTAACAAAGACATTCACCATGTCTAGTCTCATGAGCTTATATGTTAGTAAGAAAAGCAATAAATACTAATCCTTTGTGTTTGTGAAGGGCTTATTAGACTTCAGAGATTCTTTTAAGCCCTTTGCCTATTCTACTGATGTAATCCTCACAGCAGTTCTTTGTTATTGGTAAAATTATAATTCCCATTTCACAGATGAGGAAACTGAGACTTAGAACAAACAGCATAACCAAATCACTCAGGAAGTAAATACAGAAACCAGAATCCCAACACAAACCATAGAACCTATACTCTTTCACCCCATACTATAGCGTTTCTCTGATAAATTATCCAAAGAAACTAGAAAGGGCTGCAGCCCAGTGGCACAGCACTTACCTAGCATTTGTGAGGCTCTAGGTTCCATCTAAACATGGCAAAGAAAGAAAAAGAAGGAGGATGAGGAGGTAAAGACGAAGGTGAGCACTCTCCACAGAAATAACAAAGTATATAAAAGAGACCGGCAAGGCATGAAGGCCCAACTTTAGGCTACTTTAGAACCCTCCAGGAATACAAAAGGTGGAAACTCCTGACCTCCCTCCTAGATCTACTATGTTAGAATACAGTGGTTAAAGCTGCAATTTTTAAAATAAAATCTCCAGGCCATTTTATAGTCAGATTTAGAAGCCACAGGTTGAAGGACAGATAGATAGATGATAGATAGATAGATAGACATAGAAAAATAAAAATCAGTCAGTTTAGCTGAGTGTGGTGGCACACTCAGCCCTCAAAGAGACTGAGGCAGGAAGATTACAAGTTCAAGTCCCACCTGGACAACTTAGCAGGACTTTGTCTGAAAAGAAAGTAAAAATTTATTTTTTTTTAAAGTAAAAATTTAAAAAGGAATGGTTATGCAACCCTGGGTTCAGTTTCCATTACTTGGGGGAAAAACTCAGTAAGTTGTAATACCATCGTGAATCCCAGAGCTATGTCCAAAGAGCTGGAGCACAAAGTATCCTTTAATTCACTTATTCTTGGAAAATCAGGAAGAGTCCCGGGAGGAGACAACTGTGTGAATCACCTCAAAGGGTGAGTGGAGTTGAGTATGAAGAATGGGGAGAGGAACAGAGCTACATCCGTCAAAGCCCGGGCTGAGGTAAGAAGGCGACACAAATGGGAACAGTGACCGCATCAGCGCAACCTAGAGGAGCACGGGTGCACACAGGAAGGTGTGGTTGAGGCCAAACCTGGGAAAACACCGGGCCAGACAGAGAAGCACTTCGTGAGGTGTCTGAGAAGGCCGACGTTCCTCCAGAAGCCACTAGGAGGCGCCAAAGGTCAGACTGAGAACTGGCTCAGCAGCTTCACTGGAGAAAATGGCCCTGGAGTGGGATTAAGGATGATGTGGCTATGACAATAAAGAGTTTATAAAAAAATAAAGAGGTCTGAATGAGGCCCATAAAGACGATTTATCCCCTTTCTGTAGCACTCCACTTGGCTGATACTAGAATTACTGTGTGCCTTTGTCAGTTCGCCCCAATAAATTGTGAGGTCTTCATGGTACTAAAAGCTGTACAGTGCGCTGGCTAAAGCCGGCCTTCTCAGCTTGCAAGCTGCTGACAGTGTGGGCTGATGATTCTTGGCTGTGAGGGTGTCCCGTGCATTTCAGGGTGCTCAGCAACATCTCAGGCTCCTACCCACTGCGTGCCAGTAGAACCCATCTCAACTTGTGAGACGCCAAAGTCTTCTGACAGTGCCACCTGTTCCCTGGGGACCAAAGTCATCCTCTGGTAAAGAACCACTGGACTACAGTGTGGAGTTACAGGGCTCTACCAAGGTCTGAATGGTGGCTCCGCCACTTCTCAGCCCGATGGCCTTGAGCAGACATTTCCCTCTCGTTGCCTCTCTTTCCTCACCTCATCAGTGTAAGGATTAAATACCCTGCTACATGAGAAGCCACAAGGTAAATTCTCAGTGCAAGGTCAGGCATGATGTGCAGGCCTGTAACCTCCACTCTTGGGAGGCTGAAGCAGAAAATGGCTGTGAGTTCAAAATCACCCTGGGCCAGAGAGTGAGTTCAAAGCCAGAGTGAATTATATAGTGAGACTCTGTCTCAAAAAACAACAAAAAACCACTCAGTGTATACCAGCACCGGTGGCATTATATTTAAAGGAAATAGGACAGCCCAAGGCTCAACAAATGTCATCTACCATTCTTCTACTATTCAGGTCTGTAGCACACCCCCAGCACCTAGATGCACACCTCAAATGCCTGCCGAAAGAAGGGCAGAAGATGGCCACACAAAAGGAGAAGAAGGTTGCCTAGTTTCTAAGATGTGGCCTTGTCGCTGCTGGCATCTTCTCACCACAATATAGAAACCGTATTACCAATCCAAGAGCAACCAAGCCTAATCCAAGAATAATCGCACTCTCAATCCAAGAATGTCTCAAAGTAATGTGTCTCTCCCTTTCTCGCTCCTCCCCACTCCCAATCCCACCTCCTTCCTTCTTGAGGGAACAAGGAGTGAACCCAAGAAACACTGAACTACATCTCTAACCTTTTTTGCTGTTTATTTCGAGACAGATAGACTATTAAATTGCCCAGTTTGACCTTGAACTTGGGACCTTCCTGCCTCACCCTCCCAAGCAGCTGAGATTACAGGTGGACACCACCATACCCAGCCTGATAATTTTCTTTTTAAAAGTTGTCAGACCATAAGATACAGGCTACACCTCTTCCTTTTTGAGGTAACTAAGCATGCCCCATTACTAAAGACCCTGAGAAGTCCTAGGGACTAGGACTGAGAAATCAGGAACCCAGACCAGCTCACTCCAGTATTCCCAATGCTCACATAGTGCTGAGCCAAGGGAACACTCATGAAGCATAGCCGAGTCAGTAAAATTACTGACATCTACAAGGATGAACTTACTCACTGAAGGACCCACTTTGGTGGTGTCCACTCATTTTAGGCATTTCGTACCTCGCACCATGCTGTAAGAGTGGCGCGTCCTGGGATGGGGAAGCGAAGGTGACAGGCTGAAAACATGAGGGTGGCCACCAACACACTGCTGGCCTCTGTGAACCACAAGGACTTCGTCTTTGGTTAAAATTAATTGAGAATGTTTTATTATAACTCCAAAATGAGCCCTAAGAGATGAAAAAGAAAATGCATTCTTCAGGACCATTGGCCAAAGTGTTACAGGCAGCTGAGCCAGTTAGAAATATTGTAGGCAGTCAGACAGGGCCAGGCCGCCGAAGAAGCTGGCACAGAGGACCGCATGTCTGACGACCTTGGAGGAGACACCTCTTGCTGCGGGCCAGATCGCAAAACAGAGGATCAAACAAATGCATCTACATCCTGGGGATTGATATTCTAATTAGTTCCCTCTCACCCTGGAGCCACTATCCCATCCCTCTAGGGAAAAGGTCACAACCCCAAGAATGAAGGCTTCCTACGCGACTTGCTTTCCCATTTGTCCCTAATGTAATCAATTTTACCTGAACTATTAATCTTATTGGCTAACTATAGTTATGTCCCACTTTATTCCCATCTGCCTTGTGAGTTCCCAGTCTTCCCCTACCTTGAACCCATGGTTTTACCCTATAAAAGTCCCTGCAAAAGACAGAGTCCTGGGCAACCTGCTCGGGACCCCCTCAGTCTCTCTCCAGACAGAAGCTTTCTCTCAATAAATATATTCTACCCTTCACCTCTGTTGTTCCTAAAATTCATTCTTCGATTTTAGAGAACACGAACTCACGCACATAGCAGGTCAGGAGTTTCATTCTCCTATATCAAAAGGACTCTGTTTTGTATAAAAGAAATATGGGGGCTGGGGCATAAGCACCTGCCTTGCAAGTATGTGATCATGAGTTCGATCTCCGGTACCAATTAAGAAAAAGAAATATGGCCATCTATGGTGTCATTGTGCTTGCAGTGAAGTGGTGAAACCGTCACCCACTGAGGTGGTATCAGTCTCCTTACATCAAAGGTCTTTCACTGCAAAGCCCTGAGCTCCTTCAGCCCAGAAGGCTGAATTGCTCTCAAATTATGATGCTGTTGGCAATCACAGAAATGGGCAGTGTTGTTCAGTGGCCAAGTCAAGAAAACTGCCTATTGCAAACCAGGTTCTGGGTTTATCTTCTTCTTCCTCCTCCTGTTATAGGCAGCTGAGATAATTATGATATAGGAGAATGAAACTCCTGACTTGTTATGTCCACGTGTTCGTGTTCTCTAAAATCGAAGAATGAATTTTAGGAACAACAGCGGTGGAGCGTAGAATATATTTATTGAGAAAAAGCTTCTGTCTGGAGAGAGACAGAGGGGGCACCAAATGGGTTGCCCAGGACTCTGTCTTTTCCAGGAACTTTTATAGAGTAAAACCATGGGTTCAAGGTAGGGGAAGACTGGGAACTCACAAGGAGATGGGAATAAGGTGGGACATAACTATAGTTAGCCAATAAGATCAATAGTTCAGGTAAAACTGATTACATTAGGGATAAATGGGAAAGCAAGTCACATAGAAAGCAGGCATTCTTGGGGTTGTGACCTTTTCCCTAGAGGGATGGGATAGCAGCTCCAGGGTGAGAAGGAACTAATTAGAATATCAGTCCCCAGGATGTAGATGCATTTCTTTGATCCTTTGTCTTGAGATCTGGCTCGAAGCAAGAGGTGTGTTTCCTGTTTTGAGATTTGGCCTGAAGCAAGAGGTGTCTTCTCCAAGGTCATCAGAGATGTGGTCCTCTGTGCCAGCTTCTTCGAGGGCCTAGCCCTGTCTGACTGCCTATATTTCTAACTGGCTCAGCTGCCTGTAACAATTAGAAATATTATAAGCAGTCAAACAGGGCTAGGCCCTCTAGGGAGCAGGCACAGAGGACCAGAAGTCTTGTGACCTTGGAGGAGACAGATACCACTGCTGTGGGCCAGATCGCAAGACAAAAGGCAAGACAAATGCAACCACACCCTAAGTATAAATTTCAGGAATTGATATTTCTTTTTTTTTTTTTTTTTTGTCTTTTTGAGACAGGGTCTCCCTATGCGGTTCAAACTGGCCTTGGGCTCACTTTGCAGCCAAGGCTGGTCTCAAACCTGCCTCAGTCTTCCAAGTGCTGGGATTACAGGAGTGTGCCACCACGACGGGCTGATATTCTAAATAGGTGTGGATCACTTTGAGGAAGCCAGGAGCCCCCATCCCAACCCCCTACAGGAAGATCTATAAAGAATGCCCATTTACTACATGACTCGCTTCCCCATTTGTCCCTAATTTGGTCAATTTTACCTGAACAATTAATCTGATTGGTTGACCATAGTTCTGTCCCACCCCATGCCTTGCATGTTCCCATGTTTTCTCCATCTTGGACCTGTCTCACCTCATGGTTTTTTACTCTGTGAAAGTCGCTAGAAAATACAGTCTTTGGCAACCCACTCAGGACGCTTTCTGTCCCTCAGATAGAAGCTTTCTTTCCCTCAATAAATATATTCTGCTCTTAACCTCCATTGTTCCTAAAATTCACTATGAGATTTTAGAGAACAAAAAAATCATACGAGAATTCTAGTAGGTTGGGAGTTTCATTTCCCTATATCACTCCTTCTCCTTCTCCTTCTTCAATAATGGGAAATATGTACTGAATCCAGGGCCTTCACATTAAGCTACATTCCCATCCCTTCTTCTTTTTTCAAGTTAGTAACAATATTTTATTGTTTAACCAAACTCTCTACAGAATAAGCTAGTTATTACATAATATAAAAACAATAGCCTCCTATTCAAAATGAATCACTCTAGAGTTGGCAAGTCTTACTTTTATAAACAAATGACATGTTTAGATACATTTTATACCCATTTTCATACTTTTTTATTCTTCTCACTAAAGTGATAATGATTCAATCACAGTTTCCATATAAGTATTGTCACTGCACCTTTTTTTTATCTTTCATTTTGAAACAGGGTTTTGCTAAGTCATTACATTGCCCAAACTGGAACTCAAACATGCAATTCTCCTGCCTCAGCCTCCCAGAGTGCTGGGATTACAGGCATGAGGAACCACTCCTGGCTCAGGTTCTGGATTTTTCAAGTAAATTGTTAGACTGATACCCATCTCATTTGCCTCTAAATTTCCATCTGGCTGAATAGTAAGTAAAATACATCACTGTGGAAAAGTATATTCCAGAGGCACAAAGTACTACAACAGAAGTGAGAGAAGCTGAGTTGAAATGAAACCTTTGTACCTGCAGGGGGCCATTCTCTGTCAGATACATACATAGATAATTCACAGTCTTCTAATTCATTCACCTAATTAAGGGAAGGGACCTGTTGCTACGGTTTATACTGTACCTAGAAGTCCCCCAAAGCATCATGTGCTCAGAGGTGGAGTTTTTAGCAGGTGAGTTGATGGGGGAGGTACAGATGACTTGCTGTTAGGACGCAGGACCTGGTCACAAAAGGCAGGTACCAGGGCTGCTCCCTGGGAGGGGTGCATCTCCCTCTCTGAATCTTCCATTCACTCTGCTTCCAGGCTGCCATAACTTGAACAGGTCTCCACCCCCAGACCAAATGCTGTGAACCAAAATAAATCTCTCTTCCTTTAAGTTTTGCTTGTCAGACAGATACTGTGTGTTGAGAATCAAACCTAGGGCCTGGAATATGCTGGGTAAGTGCTCTATCACTGAGCCACACCCTAGCCCTCACCCATCCTACAGAGAGCACTTTATTGCCCAAGACATACAGGCAGAAGGGAATTGTCATTTGGATCATAGTCTTATCCTCCCCTGCACCAGTTATCTGCAGTAATCACCAATGCTATTTCTATTAAGGTGAGATGCAATACACACTTCAGTTATCCACACATGCTGTTAATACTGGACTTAGTTATGTAGTAGGAGAATGCAAAGTATAGGGAGAAAGAATCTCTCTCTGCCTGGGACACACTAGATTCCGTCTTATGCTTAACTCCCACTTCTGGAGCCCCACATGACACGAAAGGAAAGGGCAAGCATCATTTAGCAACTGATTATTCCAAGTCTATACCTTTGCTTTCTTGCTTGCTCCATATAACCCACCCTCCAAAAATGATTTAAATTAAAACAAACAGGAAACTTCTGGAATGCAGACCCAATTTGCATAATTCTAATGAACCAAATCTGAACTGTGGCCATAAGAGTAAATCCTCAGCTCACACATGGAGACCTCCTAGGAAATTACTTGATCCCCACGCAAACACTGGACTAGGAACTTCACCTATAACATCTCACTGAAACTCTAACTTAGCTTGAAAAAAAAATGTGAGTCCCTATTTTACAGAAGAAGAGACTTGAGTTTTAGAGTGATTTGATGTCTCACCCAAAGTCATACATTAGTAAAAGACACAGGAACAGTTCCAAACCACGTCTCTATTTCCAAAACATCCAGGTCCCACTGCCTTAGGTAGCTGAAGGTAGATTCACTGGATACGTTCCAAGCCCCAGTTTAAAAAAAAAAAAAAGATTTTTAGTCCCATATCCTCACAATAGCTAGAAATATTATAAATGTTATTAAACTTAAGATACTGCTAGCTGAACTCTGTGACCAATTAAATACCTATCTCTTCCATTCTGAGCTTTATGTCAAGCTTGTTGGTGAAAATGGCAGGTCAGCAGATGAGTAGAAGGGTGACAGTAACAATAACTCTGAAGTTTGATGCTGGGACTCTCAGGGGAGGACAAAGGACACATAATCACACTGAAATGTGGATGAGGCTCAGATCCCACCGACACTTGTAACTGTATTAGCAGCACATTTCTAGTATTCTTCCAGTGGATCATAATATGATCATGGGGCTGGGGATAGAGCTCAACGGCACGAGCACCTGTGTGGCAAGGGCAAGGTTATGAGTTCAATCCCCCCAGTACCCAAAAAAAAAAATCATAATGTGACATGTAAAAAAAATTTTAAATACTTTTCTGATTAATACAGATCAAGTGGAGACATAAAACCTTTCTGTGGGTTTTACTTCTTTTGAGTACCAGCACATCTCCAACTAATGCTTGTTCATGAAGGACTAATCATAATCCCATCAGTTACAGTGATATATGTGCACCCATGTTTATAGCAGCACAATTTGTAATAGCCAGATCTTGGAAACAACCTAAGTGCCCATCAACTGAGGAATGGATAAAAAAGTTGTGGCATTTTTATACAATGGAGTACTACTCAGCTATAAAGAATGAT